>PVHY01005860.1:0-62812 GCA_004024945.1 Uropsilus gracilis | reverse complement strand
AAGCTGAATGGATGATCAAATGTGAAAGGTTAACTCACTACGAAAACTTTACTATAAAGCATAATCATAGCTTTGGGAGAGAATTATCCTTTTACATTGGTTTGCAACTTATAAATCACTTACAACTTATCTTAATATCAACACCATTGTTACACAGATGAAAACAAAGGTTTATCAGACACACTGATTTACTCAAATGGGGGGGGGTTCCCAATTAAAGGACTTTCACAGGTCTACTGACTCCCAAGTGCTTCCATCTTTTTTTTTTTTGAGGCTAGGTCTCGCTATTTTTGCCTGTGGAACCGCAGGCTCATCTTGCCCGGGGTACCACAGACTCAAGCAATCCCCACCCTCAGCTTCCCAGGTAGCTGGGATTACAAGTATGCACCACCATGCCCAGCTATATTTTTTTGGAACTAGGTTTTGGAACTAGGTTTTGAACTAGGTTTTGCTACGTGCCCCTGGCGGGACTCAAACCGCGATCCTTGGCTCCAGCCACAGCTTCCTAGGCTACTGCTTACAGGCATGCGCCACCATGCCTAGCTAAGTGCTTCCATCTTTTATACAGGTTTTACATAGGTTGTCAAATGATAGCAGAGATGACAATATAGACTCTCAATTCATAGCTGACTTGAGCCGGGCACGGTGGCTCGTGCTTGTAAGCTTCAGCCTAAAAAGCGGCAGGGGCTAGGGATCACGGTTCGAGTCCCGCCTGGGACCTGTAGCGAGACCTAGTTCCAAAAAAATAGCTGGACGTGGTGGTGCGCGCCTGTCATCCCAGCCACCTGGGAGGCTGAGGCTGGGGATTGCTTGAGTCTGTGGTACCCCGGGAAACGAGAGCTTGCGGTTCCACAGACAAAAATAGCAAGACCTAGTCTCAAAAAAATAAAATAAAAAATAAAATAAAATAAATAAAAATAAAAAAATTCATAGCTGACTTTTCGCCAAGCACGGTGTCACATGCCTTTAATCTCAGTTACCTGGAAGGCTGAGGCTGGGGATCACTTGAATCTATGGGTTCGAGACAACCCTGGGCAGCATTGTGAGACCTAGTCTTTTTTTTTGAGACTAGGTCTCGCTATGTTGCCTGGGGTACCCAGGACTCAAGCAATCCCCAGCCTCAGCCTCCCAGGTAGCTGGGATTACAGGCGTGCACCACCATGCCGTTATTTTTTGAAACTAGGTCTCAATATGTTGCCCTGGGTGGATCTCAAACCCACAGACTCAAGTGATTCCCAGTCTCAGCCTCCCAGTCTAGGGTTGGATTAAAGCCGTGTACCACCGTGGTCAGCTGAGACCTAGTCTCTTAAAAATAAATTTTTTTTAAAAAAAAGCTGACTTTTCTAATTAGCTACAATTTTAGACCATAGCAGAGTTTCACAAGGCTCCAAGGCTAGAGACAGACTAATATATAGTGAAATAAGGGGATAGACTGCAATCAGATTCACATAGATTCAATCCCCACCACTTACTATGTGACTTTGGGTTATTTAAATCCTTCAACTTTACATTCTTCATTAAAACACAGAAATAATATCTACCTCTGAGTTGTTATGAGGTCTCAGATTTATAGAAAACTTATTAAGTGCTAGTCACTTCAGAAGTTAAACCCTCAGTTAGGCGTTGGATAAATGCTATTATCTGGTGGGACCACATGTTCTCTGCTGTATCCACAGAGGTCCAGGCCCTAATTGGCAGTGTAGCCATATCCATACCAGTTCCAGCAGGAAGGAGCACTGCATATCCAGAGTGATTACATTCCAGGAAGGAAGCCATTCCTCTCTTTCACTGCTATACTAAGAGGAAGATAGGTCAAACTTCCTTGCACCGAGTCTCTACAAGGAGAGCCCAGAAGTAAACGTTAACACCATTCAACCTTACAGCCTCCCAATAGAGACAGAGGGTCACTAGAGGTTAAGATATCCCTTTCATTCCAGAGACAGAAGTCCTGTTAGAGTGGCACTACCTCCACTGCCTCTTTAGATCCTTAGCCCAAAGTCAGGGAGTACTAGACTTAAAGTGGGTGTGCACTGATGGTGTAGGAATAGGTATTTGGGATCCACGGCACATTTCAACATTGAATGGAAAGCTATTTTTAAGAATTTGTATAAAAACTTGTGTGTACATGCATCTTAGATAGACCCACTATTTATGTGTCAGCTTCCCAAAGGCTCATGTCCCTAAACAAGAACCACTGTTTTTGCTAGGTATGGTGGCTCGTGCCTTTAAGCGCAGCACTAGAGTGCGGCTGGGACTAGGAATCACTTGTGTCTACAGGTTCGAGACCCGCCCAGGACAACATAGCGAAACCTAGCCCCAAAAAATAGCTGGGTGTGATGGCGTGCGCCTGTATCCCAACTACCTGGGAAGCTGAGGCTGGGAATTGCTCGTGTCTGTGGTACCCCAGGCAACATGAGCTTGCGGTTCCCCAGGCAAAAATAGCCTCAAAAAAACAAAAACAAAAACAAACTACAACTGTTTTAAGATTAGGAAGGAGGGAAGAAAAGGCCTTAGTTCTTTCCATTCAGGGTAGACTCTGTGCTGGCCTTGGCTCAGAATTATTACCAGCTCCTCGAATATCCACTTCCCATCCAACTCGAGGCACCAGCCACAATACCCCAGAAAAGACACAGAGGGACCTCGGGGATAAAGGTCTTTATTGAATAACATTATCTTACTCAGTAACAAAAAAATTACAGGTAACAATTTCCCCACAAGTCTGGAGCAAGTTCTACCCTTGGCAGCTGGAAGCATGCTCCCCACCCCCCTCCCAACATACCAGCTGCAGCACAGAGCCCCTTAGAGGTCATAGTTGGGATTCTTCCGAAGGATAACAAAACCTTCCAAGATGGGAGTGACAGGAAGAAACTCCTCAGTGGCCAATTCTGCCCTTTCCCCATGAGCCAACAGCACTGGTGTTGTGTGAGTCTGAAACCCTGTGATGGTTTTTGGCTTGCCAGCCTGGCCCACCACATCCACCGCCTGTAGGGTAAAAAAAGTGAGATGAAAGAACTCTGAATGGGAGTATAGCAGCACAACCCAGCAGTCCATTTCCAGTTGCAGAGAAGCATAAATATATTCTTCAAGTTCTAGAGGATAGCCTGAGCCTTCCCCTCTCCTCAAACCCTCACCTGGCCCACACGGACAGACACTGGCAACGGTCGCAGCTCCTCATCAAATGTAACCAGCATGCGGGGCTGCATGGCAGCCACCAATCCATATAATACATAGTGTGATTTGCCTAGGATAACTGTGGATAGAACACAGGTTAACACAAGAACACATAGTGTCATCAGGCCTGACCTAAATACTGGTATCTCACTCTAGTTCTGACTTGATCCTCTGGGTCAGGCCTCAGAACCCATACTTCTCTCCTTATACTCCATACTACAAATTAGGAATACTCCTCCTGACCACACCCATGGCCCGTAGGCTTGATTATCACCCCCAGTCATTCAGGAGCAGAAACTGGACTCAGTATCTTATCCTCAAAAGAAAATCTCATTGTGTCAGATCAAAAGTACAGAAGGCCCAGCCCATGCCCAAGAAACCTTGGGAACCCGGAATGGTAAGGAGTTAATTCAGAGGCATGTTCCTGTATTACCAAGGTTACTCTGGGAGAGGTGGAGATGGGGACTATGTGCCTCCAAGTAAATTCCTAGCAGAACTCACTGTTGCGGACATCCAGGAAAGAGACAAGTACAGTGAGCAGCCCAGCCACAGCCACTTGACTCATAAGCTGCCGGTCACTATGGTAGGGGCAAAGGGTGAGTGTGCCTTTCCCTAAATGTGTCAGGCCCTGGGGAAAAAACAGACAAAAGTGGAAGTGGAGAATCCCATTTGAAAAGATGACTTGCTCACATCCTCCCTTCAGAATGATCTCAATGTCCCCTTCATGTCACTTAATGTCTCCCCTCCATCACCACAGATATTTCCCTTGACATACTTTATGGAAAATGATTATGTTCTTTACCTGCGCCAAGCGCACCATGAAAAGATTGTTGGGGTCTTTGGCATGATACTGGGCTAACTGGCGTAGCATTGCAGCCAGACGTGCATTATTGGTACCTGAAATGTTAAGCATCAGAGGCTTATAAAAAGGGCCTCAAACTTTCTTTCAAGCTATTTGAGACTTTTTACTGACTGACACTCACCACTGCCCACCATGCCCATGGCAAAGATGGAGTTGTAGGAAACTTCTGGGTCAGCATCATGAGAGAATTTGCTTAAGGTATCGAGGATGTTGAGTCGTGGATTTGAAACAGAGATCAGAGCCAGTGCTAATGGCACAGCCCTTCGGAGCGTAGGCTCCCCATATCTCAGCTGGTGACAAAAATGAAACAAAGGTTATCACAGACCATGTGTCCGCCACGAAAACCCATCTGGGGGGACTTCAGGCATCAAAACCAACGTCTTCTAATTTTCGCCACAAGACTCACCAGGTGACCAAAGGTGCGCAGAGCCATCTCAGCACCTATCTCCTCTCCCATAGCGATGAGGGCGATCCCTAGCACAGCCACTCCCTGTAAAGAACAGGCAGCAGAATCCAGTGAGCTCGGGGAACAAAAAAGGCTCACCCTTGCCTCAAGTTCTAAGAAGAAAAAGCTGTCCAATGGGAAGTACCGAGTCTTGTGCTATTTCAACACAAGCAACACTAAAACAAAGCCCTGCCTCCTGCACAGAGTACACAGCTGCCCACAGAACCTGATGTGCTCCCATGTCAGCAGGGGCTTCCTTCTTGTCCTTGTCTTTTTTTTCCTTCTTGTCTTTGTCTTCCTCCTTTTCCTTGGAGTCAAAGTGTTCGCTACAAATGTGGAGCAACTGTTGTACCTTCAGTACATTCCCAGAGCCTGTGGGTGAGGTGGGTGAGTCAAAAAGGGTGGAATAAGAAGACACTAAGGAAAGTTTACTAGAAACAGGAAAAGCTAGCAAATCTAACAAAGATCAGAATGAGGAAGGAGAACAATCATAATAAAGGTCGCCTAAGGAGGTGCAAAGTCCTGGGGAAACAGAAAATGAAAAGGACACAGACCTGCATAAGCACAAACATCCACAAGTGTGTTGGCAAAACTGCGGAATGGTTCAGACACAACTTCCAGTGCGGCCAGGATTGCCTCGATGGCCTCACCCTTCCCTACAGGACAAATTCAAGAGGTCAGAGAACACTCACTTCCATCCAAAGTCTGACACAACTCTGTTGTACCCAGTTCCTGCCAGTCTTTTGTCCAAATGGAGAGCCATCCCCTCACCCAGGTGGTTGAGGCCCAGTCCAAGAGGAAGCCAACGGGCATAAGTATCCTTGAGCTCAGTCTCTGACTTTTCCATGATCGTCTGAAGAATAGTGGAAGTGACATCTCCATTACAGGAGCCCACCGCTATCATCCCACAGGCTAGAGCAGTCACACCTGCGACCTAGAAATAAGAACATCAGTATCATACATTGCCAAAATATTGGTATTGGTATTAACTATGGTGATTCTAAACAGTCAATGCTTTTTTTTTTTTTTTTTTTTTTTGAGGCTAAGTCTCACTATTTTTGCCCGTAGAACCACAGCTCACGTTGCCCGGGGTACCATAGACTCAAGCCATCCCCAGCCTCAGCCTCCCAGGTAGCTGGGATGACAGGCGCGCACCACAATGCCCAGCTATTTTTTTGGAACTAGGTCTTGCTACAGGTTCCAGGTGGGACGCGAATCACGATCCCTGGCCTCGGCCGCTTCATAGGCTGAAACTTATAGGCAAGAGCCACCGTGCCTGGCCTAAACAGTCAATTCCTAAATCCACTGTAAGATACTCCAACTAAACTGGGTAATTTTCCCTTTCTGACGGCAGGTCAAAACAGCAAGGGGAGCATCCATTTTACTGAATGCTGACTAGATGTCAGTTACTATGCTAACGACACATTACAAACATTTAATCCTCAGAACCCCATGTAACAGGTCCTGCACTGGTTTTCATTTATAAGAAAAAAAAAAGTGTAAAAGATGGGAGTTATTCTCTTTCTGCTTCTGTGTACTCACTGGCATCCTACAACTGCATATTAGCAAGATAGACAGCATCTGACCATGTGCTGGCCAATAAATTTCTTTTTTTCTTTCTCCTCTAGCTGCTTTTGTAAATAAACTTTTTTTAAAATTCCTCCCCTTGAAAAATAAAAAAGTGGAAAAAAATTTAAAAAGTGAGTTTTGTGTCTCAGACTACATGGCTTGTACACACAGAGACTGCAGGATATCAACTAATCTTTCTGACTAAACTACACTTTTGGCTACCATATTATATCTATTAGTTGCTAGAACTGCACAAGTAAAAATAATCATAGTTGACTGATAACTAAAATAGTGAATGAGAATCACCCACCCCAACCTGAGTTAAGTTACTCCCTGCTCTAGTCTGGGTACTTTTTCATGGGTCCCAATAGCAAGATGTTAGGTCTTTAGTCTCAAGACCAGCTGAAAGGTAGAATCCCAGTTGCAAGAGAGTTAATCCAAGCAATACCTCCTGACTTCTTTTTCACTACCACAGAAAGGGGAAGGATACAGGGCACTTTCCCACAATGACCGATAGCCTCTACTTACCTCCATACTGGACTTAGAATCTCCCATCACAGGCAGTAGCAGAGTTAAAACATCTTCACGATTGGAGCCAGCATAAGCCAGTCCTAGTCTGTAAAATCCAGGAGAGGCAGTCGCCCAAAGACAAGACATGGAAGGGACAAGATGAGAACTGGTTATCCATTAGTCATTTCAACAGTCACCAAAAGAACAGATATAGTGGCAGTTCTAGTGAAAGGGTCTCAGCTCCTGTTTTCAGAGGGCTTACAGGTTAGGCACTATTAGAAGAAAGAAGCCCTTACCCGAATATGGAACCAAGTCTCATAGTGTTGCTGTTGTGGAGAACATAGTCTGAGAGCAGTGCCAGAGCAGGATCACACTCATTCCGGACCCCCGAGTTCACAATGCCACAGGCCAAGAGGGCTCCTGACTACAAAATGCAAACAGATTTTTCTCTCAAGCTACTCCACCTTCTTCACCACAAAGGATGCAACATAGGACTCACTATACCACACAATTTAAGTAGAGTAAAAAAATCAGTGAAAGGGAAGCCCAGTGGGCTCTAAAAAACATGAGGTTCTCATTAGCGGACTGTGCCCAGACCAACCTTGATGTAGTCCTCAGAGGAGTACAGGTATTTGTCAATCTGGGTGAGGCCACCATCCACATCCCACAGCAGAATCATGCCAAGGGATGCAGCTGCACTCAACATTCCTAAACAAAGAAAAACCTCAGTCTTAAACAGTCCTACCCTGAGAAAATCATTACAAGGAGTTCTCCAAGGAGTTGCACCAGAGACCCCTTCTTAGATAACTTGTGAAGCTAGGAAGATAAGACTGACTAAAGCCACACGAAGATTAAAAAGTAGGAACAGAATTATACCATGGTCCTTGTTCTTGTAAAGCCATTTGTTGCCATCATCAGTCAGCAGCTTGTCCTGGCCAAAGGCTGCATTCACAAAGCCATTTACAAAAGAAGAAGCCAGGTTCATGCGGGCAGAGTCCACTTGAGAGCCACTGCCCCCAAACCCTAGAGAAGGAAGGAAAGAAAAGCAGGTTTAGAATTGGGCAAGAAAGGAACACAGCATGGTGGCTAGTTCTGAGTTGGCCCCTTAGGGTCCCCAATCTATGCCCCCAACAGACCTGAAGAAAGGGTTTCTGACCTCTATAAATTTTCCAACATCCTGTCTACACCCAAGAATGTTGGGCCCTCTGTACCACTGTACAATACAAGGGGCATAGTTAACAATTTTCCAATCCCCACATACACAGATAGGTACTCACGGTTGTTCTCTAGGTGGGTTTTATAGATGTCATCAGGCACCTTGGGCTCCATGATGTCCAGCTGAGGAGGAGTCAGAGGGTCACAACTGCTCAGCCCCCTCCTCCCCTAGCTGTCCCTTCTGCTATCCCACTGAATGGTGTAATACTAACCAAAGGGAGTCTAATGAGAAGTATAGCAGGGAAGTGAAATGTCAAGTACAATCACAACCAAGAAGTCTTGGTGGCAAAGCCTCACCTCCCGAGCTAAAGCCAAGAAGTTGCTGTTGAGCTGCACATTGGACATGATCTCTGTCAGGTCTTCATATTCCTCCACATCTTCACTCAGCTCAAGAAATACTCCATGGCGGCCAAGCATGAACGCCATCTGTTTTTGTACTACCCTGTGAGAGAGCCATCACATCTGCTAAACCTCCATTCACTGGGGGCACAGAAAAGCCCTTCTCAGTCCCAACCAGAAACTACAAATCCCAGCTCTTTATGCGAACACCCATCCATGAGCTTATTATGTCTTCCTCTGCCAACTCACTCCCCACATACACATCCTTGCAGGACGTGAAGATGTCTTCCACCAGTTCCATGTCATTGAGCATCAGTGCCAATCTCAGAGCTTCAGGAAAGCGACTGAACTTTCGGAACACACCCAAGGCACAACGCAATAGGGCAGAGTTCTCAGGTTCAGGCACGTAATTCACACAACTACAAAGATAAAAATAATGAATAATTAGAATGCCCCAGAGATTCACTTAGCCCATTTAATTCACTTAGCCAAAGTAAATATTTAATGCATACTATATGCCCAGCACAATGCTAACTGCTGAAACTGATCAGGAGATAGGTTATTTCTGACCTCAAGAAACTATCCAACATCTAGAACGTCCTTTGATAGCTCAGTTGGTAGAGCGGAGGACTGTAGGTCGCACCGCAAGAAACTATCCAACATCAGCAGATCAACTACAGTCTAATGCTACTTTGAAGCAGATGCTCTGGGAAAAAAAAGTCACAATGGAGAGAAAAGTACTATGAAGGTTAGACCTGATATATATTCCCTATCATGCTCACTTACCTGGTAAGATAGAGGCAGACCTTTGCATATGCATTCTCATCAATGTCCTTCTCCAGCATATCCACCTGCTCAATTTCCATGAGCAGATCACAGGCCTCGTGCTCAGCATTGTGGGCCATGTTATAGGGAACAATCTCCTTTACCAAGGTCAGCAGTGGTTCCCGTTGTGTCTTCTCTGCATCATCTAGCTCCTGCCACTCCTTGGCCACTTCTCCTGCCAGATGCCTACAAAAAGGTCCATATGTTTAGAGAAGCACAGCTTCATGGAAAGCACCTCCCTGTGGGTCAAGGAATTTAGTACCTGGGAAACTGAATACAGTGGTAGAGCAAGGCAGATAATACTTCAGAACTCAGAATTCTATCTCAGAAGCCCCTTTAGGTCCTCAAGAAGAAAAGGCCTTACCTGACATACTCATGACCCCATGATGCCAATTCCTCCTGGGAACCCACTAGCCGATACTTGAGGCACTCACGCTCCCCACTCATGGTCATGGCCAAAACAGAGATGATGTCAGCAGCAAAGCGCTATAAAGAAATGAGTTCTATGAAGCTAAAACCAGGGTAAGGGGAGTGTGACATTATGGAATCATGACCACTGTCACTAACCCCCAAACTGAGTGCTAATTAGATACCAGTTGCTGTCCTAGAAACTTACACATACCCAAACCCCATGACAACCTAAGGTAAGCTCCCTTTTAAGCTAACATTGCTGAAGGGGAGAGATGAGAAAAATCAAGAGACTCTTAATTTTATTCTAATTGAAATGATAAACTATTGAAAGGTTTTGAACAGGAAAGACTCACAACGTAGGAAGGTATCAATCACTGCAACGTGAAAGACAAACTGTGTGAGAGACATCAAGGGACAAAGCCAGTAAGGAGTCAAAGATTTCTGGACTATATAACGCAGTGATTGAACTGGGGGTATATTTTAGAGATAAAACAAATAAATAGTTACATGACATATATATTCACATAAGAAATTGCAGTTAAACCCAAGTTAAAAATAGACCACAATAATGAAATTCCACAGTCCAACATAAATGACAGAAATAGTGTCTTCTGAGAAATGCGATCCTACTGGTAGGATCAGTTATATGAGTATTCTGTGATGAGCTCTGTTCAACTAGCTTAGAGCTCAGGTCTATTGGGTTTCCTCTGATTCATCAAGAACCCCAATGGTCTAGATGAAAAGGGACTCCTAAACTAAGCCTCAAGCAGTTTGTGAAATAATTTTACCTTATTCTCTCCAGGGGCCATGTTCTCATAGATTTCCTTCAGTTTGCCATAGTGTGGACGCAGAAATTTGAGGGGCTTGGGAACTGAAGTCATGGATGTTGTAGAAGAACGAATCTGCCTTCTCAGTTCCTCCAGGGCTGGTCGGTACAAGGATGTGTCTTTCTCCTGATCAAGAGATGTTAGAGATCAGACAAAAAGAAGTCACATCCCCCAAATCATAACACAGAGATACTTAACAACTAGGAAACAACTATCTGTGACTTACTCAGCTGTGGTTTCTCAATTCCCTACACATTGACTGATACAAACAAAGTGACCACAATAAAAATTCAAGAACAGCTATTTTTGCACCAGAAAAGCTACAAAATCTTTCAAGTGTCTTTTGTAACTCTCCTTCCTCAAGATATTTTCAAAACACTAACCCTAATATAATACCTCTTTCCTTATCCATTTCACATAGAGATTTTTATGCCAAAATGGAGTAAAGCAAGGATGTACCCACTCTTGTTAACATCATGACTCACCCCCAGTCTTTCCACCAGCATCTCCAGTTCATCCTGAAGTTGTTTGTCCTCCTCAGACTGGAAGGTTGGAGGGAAGAACCTCATCAAGACAAAGAATTCCAAACACATCCTCCTCCCACTCACCCTAGGACAGGTAGAGAGTGAGCCTGAATCCTCAGGAGGGACCATGTGGACAAGGAAAATGAGTAAAAGGAAAGGGGAGCCCTCGTGGGAAGGCAGGCTTATTTAAATGCCAGTCTTAAAAGTAGGGGTGACAATCACCTGCCAGGGCCCACCTCAGGACGCAGGAGGCGGTGGTAAAAGCTGGTGGGGGCAGCGGAGGTGACAGCGCGGAAGGGAGAATCAGGGATCAGAGAGTGGCAGCCAGCAGCCCCAATGGTCACCCCATGAGCCCTCTCGCCAAGGCGGCGATGCAGTTGGCAGTCCGGCCCGAGGCCTGTGGAGCCGCCGTGACTCAGCCCGAGGCCTTCGCTGCCGCCTCTCTCCGTCGCGCCTCACCAGTTCTTGCTCTTTGTCCTTGTCCCCGGCATCCCGCCGCTCCTTGCCGCTCGATTTCTCGTCTGCCCCGCCGGGGACCGACGCTGCGGGCTGCTGGGGCTGCACTGGCGCCTTGTCCCGGCTGCCTTCCTCCATCTCGGCCGCCACTGCCGGTGGGCTGCGCGCGCAGCCGCTCGCACGCCCCGTTTCCCAGATGGCCTCGCGCGCGAGGCCAAGTCGCCCCTCCTCCGGCAAAGCCCGTCTGTAACCGGAAACGCCGCGGCGACCCACCCTCGTGCACAACCTGGGAGTCCCAGCGCCGGGCCCCGCCTTCGGAAGCCGCTGGAAACTACAACTCCCAGCCTCCCACGCCTCTTAGGGGCCGCCCCCGCTTGCATCTGGAGCTTCCTGAGTCCTACCCGGCTGGGAGGTCTGGGATTTGGTGCATTCGCTTCCGTAGACCCGCGGGCTGCGAGCCAAGGTACCGCCCATGGATTTCCTTGCAGTCGTGTAAATAGTATCCACAGTGACCCTGCAGTTGCCTGTGGTCTGACAAACGGGCGAGTCTTGAAATCCGGGACGCCTAAATACCGCCTGAGTGCAGTGTAATGTACTTCTAACCGCACACCGCTATGGAGTATTAACCTCATAAAATCCCTCCTCTCCCCGGTTGAATGCGTGTGCTCTATCTGGCCACCGTCCTAAGTCCACCTGCGGAGTCAGATGGAATAGAAATCAATTAAATGAAATTCTGTATTCCGACACTGAATTCTGGAACGCGATCTTTGCTTCAATTTGTCTTTTAGTCTTCCTCTGTTTTCACTTGGAGGAGCGCGGCGGTTGGGGGGGGGGTGACTGACAATTTATCAGGGTTCATTTTAAATGATACGTATTCCCGAAACCTTTTGTGTTTGATACTATGTCCATCTTACAGGGGAAATCATAAGTAGGAATCATAACGAAATCGTAAGTTGGAACCTTGAGCCAAGCTCTTGACTGTTTAAGCAGCCCTATGCATTTCTTCTTCCGTTTGGGCTATGTATTTGTAGCCAGAAGCTCAAAAAGGAGGAATTAACTCTTGTCCACTTCATTTGATGGAAACACACACCATTTGCCCTCGCGCTTTAGTTTATGGTTTCTGAGACATTAAAGAATACAAAAAAAATTTTTTTTAAATCGCTTAGCACAGCTTGGTTAGCTTTAAATGAATGTGCGCTAAATACTTGTATAGCTATAAATGCAAAGATCTGAATTCCACTTCAAACTTGGTCGCTCTTTTTCCACTTAACTATTGGATGACCATCCATTTCCATTGCCAATGATATCCCTTTTCCAGGTCTGCTGGCAGAAACTGGGCAGTCTGTAGCTGTTCAGATTATTCTATTTTTGGCTTTAATATAACCATACATTGTCATGTGTTCCTAAGTCAACAATAGATATTTTTCCTAAACCTCCCTTTTTTCTATGACTTCCTTATATCAGATTTCAGAATGTCTTTTACACCATGGTATCTTAGAGGAAATGGGGTGATGTTGTGACTTGAAGTACAGGTTATTAACTTCAGTTGACGCCAGAGGAAGAGTCAGTGAACCCTTGTTGCACTGTTTCTACTTTCATAGGTTTGGGATATTTCAAAATAAAAGGTTGGGAGTGGGTGGGAGAGTGACAGACCTGGTGTTTAAAACCAAAGTATGTCCTTTACCAGCTGTGATATGTTGGCAAGCTTCCTAACCTCTCCCAGCCTGGTTTCTGTTCTGTGAAATGTGGGTTATAAAGTCTCTCTTTTGTAAATCCTTATGAAAATGAAATAACACTCTGTATGTAAGGTACTTAGGTGCCTAGGTGCCTGCCAACTGAAAGGAAGACAGCTGTTACTTTCCAACTTCCTCAATCTGAAGAGTTGAGGTAAATATTTTTGTTACCTGCTCCCCAAACCCAAGCACGCAAGCCCTCAAAGCTCTTTACCCAAATGTAAATGTAACAATAATACTGATATCCTGAGTCAAGCTTCATTTCTACCAGGTCATACTCCCAGAAGCTCCCCTTCCTATCAAGTGACCATACTCTCAGCTTTATGACCAAATCACTCTCCAATTGGGCTAGCCTATTACCTCCCCCCATGCACACATCAACTGCCTTCAAATTGCATCCACAAGCCTGCCATGCTTCGCTCCAAAGGTGTGCACAGGAGAGTTTACACAGTTTATGGATTATTCTATTTTTCTGAGAACAATTCAACCCAAAGCTTCAGTTCCATAATATCAGAATTGTTCCTGACAAGACTCAACATTGTACTTTTCCCACAGAGTTGGTCAGATTGTACTGTGGTTCTTCTGCGAATTCCTAGAACTGACAACTGATGCTAAAACTGCTTTTTCATACCTATTTGCGCAGCGTCTCTTCTCCAGACTTTCACCTCTCATTATGTTCCTTTTATCTACTTCTGATCATCCTAAACATTTCCTCATTTCTTAACATGCCCTGCCCTTTCAAGCTACTTGGTCTTTTCACATTGCTGTTCCTTCTGAATGGAAGACCCATTACTGTTTCCAGGTAGCAAATTCTCCCATCCTCTGCTCCACAGGTTAATGTCACCTTTCTGGGAATCTTTTCCTTTCTACCTTTCAAGTTTTTCATTTCCCTGTGCTCCCATCTTGCTTGATACATACCTTTACTACATAGCCTCAGCTTTTGGAGTTCAGAAAATGTGTTACTCATCTGTGTGTTCTTAGCACCTGACCTGGGACCTAGATTGTTGTAGTTCTTAATATTTGTTCAGTGAATAAATGACTTTGTGTGAATCTTTGTGTATCAGAATGGTCCATCAGGGACTCTCTTCAGAGCCCAGAGCTGGGCACTGGGAAACTAACTGTCAGGATTCCCCATGTGTGAGTCATGCTAAGCCCATTGAAATTGTCCTTATATTCTGTTCAGACTGACATTCCCAGAGTGCTTCCAAGTATGAAATTATATTGCATGTAGACATTACCTTTTTGTGCATGAAAGTAATCAAACTTCCCAACTTGATACCATAGAATATGGCCAAGCACCTTACGAATAACTGCTCTTATGTGTTCACACAGAAGGACTATCCTTTATTCCCCCCCCCCCTTTTTTTGGAGACTAGGTCTCGCTATTTTTGTCCGTGGAACCGCAGGCTTCCGTTGCCCAGAGTATCACAGACTCAAGCAATCCCCAGCCTCAGCTTCCCAGGTAGCTGGGATTACAGGTGCATGCCTCCGCACCCAGCTATTTTTTGGGACTAGGTCTCACTGTGTTGCCCCAATCGGGACTTGAACTGCAATCCCTAACCCCATCCACTTCATAGGCTGAAGCTTACCGGCACGAGCCACTGTGCCCGGCTTCTTTATTCCCCCTTCTATCTTAGCACATGAGAGCACATCACAAATGCTAGTCACCACCTTGGCAAGACTACTAAAGGTGAAGGTTACACACGTCACCTGTTGTTCACCAGCCTCTGTAACCAAGCACCTGTAGAGTGCATAATAAACAGGTGCTACCTGGCTTATTTTCAGCTCAACATGTGCTTAGTTTTCCTGAAACTACCTGGTTGCCACATATGCCTGGCCCAGGGGACTAGGTAGCATGGAAATTTATCTTATTTGAAAGCACAATGAGCTTACCCAAAAGACACATATCTGTGTCTAAATTGTGTCATAACCAGAAGACTAAATGGTGATGATTATAAGCATCCAAGTTCCAAAGCTGAGGATTTGAGCTCTGGACTTGACTTTAATGCAGTCTTTCTTATCTGACATTGGAAACTACAAAATCTTTACCCTTAGTTTCTCCCTTTGTAAAAAAGGGACAATGATAGAACACGGACAATGACAGCAATAAAAGTTGCTGTGGGAATTTAACAAGGTAAGATTTTTAAAGTGCTTAGCATGGGCTTAAGTAAAATAAGGACTCAGTAAATCAGAGCTAATAATAATTAGTAGCCGTAGAAGTATACACTTTGATCTTTTTGAAGACATGGAACTTTAATACCACAATGGTGAGTTGGCCCTCATTCTAAACTGGCCTCTGAAAGCAGATGTCAAGAGGAGGGCAAGATTCTGCACTGCCAAGCCTCTCTCCTCAGTCATGCTCTCCAACATGATAAGTCTCATCCTCTAGGTAACTGAAATTTCACAAGTCATTTCTTAACATTTCTGTGGGTTCTAGAATTTGCTAAACCTGTGAATTCACTTCCTAAAATATTAAACTCATAAACAGCTCACTGATTTTATAGAATGCTAAGGATACTGAGGCCTGGAGAGGGGAGACGCCAGCTAAGGGTGGCAGAGCTGAAGCCAGGACTAGGCTTCCAGCTATGGTAGCTCTCCTCTTTCCAGTGCATACTGCCATCCCCCATCATGTTGCCTTTAAGAGGTTCAAGCCATTCTTTCCCGTGGTCTTAGAGTTTCTGAGGCCACTTTGCTCCTTTCTAAGTAGTCAACTATTTCCTTCTCTTGATGAGCAGTCAGCACTTCCCAGTAACATGATAGGACTCCTCCCCCACTCTTCATGGGGACAGTCCACTGATGGAGCAGGCAGCAGACTGTGGGACACATGTTAGTGCCATTGCCCAGGGACCAGGGGCCCCAGTGCCAAACACTTCCAGGATCTCACCCTTCCAAACTCAACAAGCCCACCCTACATACACCTTGGGGAGCACTGAGTCTAAAGAGATTTGAAACTGGACTCTTTGCACCAATTTGCTCTGGTTCTCACCTCACAGATTAAGAAACAGTCTCATGAGGCTTAGAAACAGGATCAAACTCATACAGCTATCAGTACTTCCTTTTCAATCTAGGGTCTCTTTGACTGCAGTGAAGTGGTAAGGGTTAAGTGGTTAGGGTTAAAATGGAAACTAGAGCACTCATAAAATATGGTTTCTATGGGGATTAGATGAGCTCATGAAGGTGAAAGTATCAACAGAAAATTCATCAGCGGGAAGGAACTGGCTTACCTATTGCCAGCATCTGGCATATGATTGGTAATAAATACTCAGAAAATAAAGATGAATGTATAAATTAATAAATGAATCAAGAAATGAGCCTCAAAAGAAGTGTCTAGAACATAAGTAGTATTAAATAAATGCTCCTTTTTACCAACCCTGCCTCTCAAGATTGGCAGCCATGCCTGCAGAATCTGTGCCTGGCACTTAGTAGGCCTCCATGAGTGTGTATAGGCAGGATGAGTGGCTCGCAAGAGCCTGGAGCCTTTGAGGCCATGGTAAAATGCATGTCTTCTCAACCACAAGCAGAAGCAGAGACAGTGCTCCAAGTTTTCAGGGAGTGACATGCTACCTTGGTCAGGCCATCCCTCTATGGCAGGATAAGACCCACCCTCCTTTCAAGCTGTCCCTAGTCCAGTAGGTAGCCAGATTCAGGGTCAGGTCTGGCTGCAGCACCAGTGGAGGGTGGTAGCAAGTCCTTCCAGCTGAGGGCAGCTGGTGATGGGACAGCAGAGACTGTACTCTGCCCAGCCAAACTGCTTCATTCTCAGTCCCTTGTGTCTGGCAGGTGAGAAAATGAATGCCTAGAAGAGTGCCTGACATATAATAGGTGTTTGATAAATACTAGTGGAATGAGTAAATGAATAAATAAAAACAGGATTGAAGGAAGAGACAGGCTGACGGATGTGTGTCTATTTATTGGCACAGGGTCCTACAGGGCCAAGACCATTCCCTTCCCACCCTCTTCTCTGTAAAAATAAATTCTCTCCTCCTTCTCTCTATTTTGCCTGCTTTCCTGCTTGACCCAGGGAGCAGCAAGCCGCCCCCTAAGACTTATGCCCCAAGACACAAGAACCAGCACCCCCAACATGTACATACTTCCCCTCTGAGCCCATGGAAACCAGGAGGCAGCAGGAAGGCTTGTAAGGCCCTCAGATTCCCACTAAGAGCTGAGCATAGTTGATCTATCAGTGAGGATTGGCAACAGTACCGGGAGCAGCAACATGGGGAGCATGGGGTAGGGGTCAGCCTGTGAAGGTGAGGCTGAAAGGAGCTGAGTCCACTCCCACATAAGCACTCAGAGCCTGGGGGAGAAATGTGGTCAGAGTGTGGCAGGCACAGCAGCCCCCATGGCCACCAAGCTGAGTGACCATGAGATCCTAAGAGGGAGACTACTTCTTCTGGGGAACTGGTGCCCCCAGCCCAGACCTCCTCCAGACAGGGTGACAGGGAAGGATGTCACAGTGAATGGTGGGGGCTCTGCTGGAGGCAGGGGCACCCCCAAAGCAGAGGCACAATGTGGTAGTTGAGGAGGGACTGGGACTCGTATCACCTGTGGTGTGGAGGGGCTGAACCTAGCCAGCTGGCATCTGCCTTCTCCAAACCAGGGAGCAGACAGCCTTGCTGGACAACCTGCCCTAGACCCTGGCAACAGCTGGCCATTTCTCCCTCGACCCAGGTCTACCACACCTCACAGAGCTGCCCTGGGTTCATGGGGGAGCCGACAGGGCAGCCGAAGTGCCGCAGGAAGTCACGGGAGTTGGAGAGAGTGCCCAGCACACGGAAGCGGGCAGGACTGTGGGGGTCGGTCACCAGCCCCTCGTGAGAGCTCTCGGGTGTGCGGACCGAGCACCACACCTGCAGGCCAGGACAGACACGGGACATGTGGTGTCTAGTGTGGGCCAGGCCACAGACACGGCTGCAGTAGAGCCATCCCAGGTACACAAACCACTACTGCCCCAGTCCCTCAGCTCAGGAGGCCTCAGGGACACTGGGGGAAGCGGGGGGTGGGGGGGCACAACCAGTATCTCAGCCCTGACCTCTTCCTATCAGCACCAGGAAGGAAATACACCCTCCCTCCCAAATTCAAGGTTTTTCAAGCTGCCCTGGACACTGGGTTGCAAGGATGGATGTATCCAGGTGGTAAGGTACAGCCCCCGGAGACTGCCTGCTACTGTGCAAAGTCCCCAGAAGAGACCATGCCTGAGTCACGCTCTGCCACTTACTTTATTTCTGGGTGGCCCTACTTTATTTCTGGTGAGCCACTCTGCCCCCAAGCTTTAGTTTTTCCTCCACAGCCACCTCACAGGAACATAGTGAGGATGAATCCTGCTCCCCTCTCCTGTCCCTCAAGCAGGGCAGCCCTGCCCTGTGAGGTCTGCAGAAGCCTCCTGAAGAGTTCTCCTTCCTCAGCCTCCTCACATGCTCTCATGGGCCCCTGCCCAGATCTGGGCTCTGGGCTCCAGGCCTTCCCAGCTCACCTTCCACAGCCTACCTTTGAGCCTACTTCCCAGTGGCTTTCCTGCATGCCCCAGACTTCTAATGGCACACCCAGGAGGGAGTGGGAGAGGGGCAGACCCCAGGCCACCCAGGAGGGCAATACCTGGGCAAATCCCACAAAGAAGAGCTGGTGGTTGGTGAGTCCCACAGCTGGCAGCTGCTGCTCTTCCCCGTGCTTTCTCAGCCACGCTTTGTAAGCCTGAGATTGGGCACAGGGGTGGCAAGTCCATTAGGACCTGCCCTCGACTTCCACCCCCTGCCCTTCTCCCCTGGGACATGTGGGCTTCCTTCACTGTAGGCCCAGCTGGGTACTCACATGGTAGGCAGCCTTAAGCCCCCCATTGTCAGCGATGTTCTCCCCCAGTGTCTGGCGGCCATTGAGCCTCTCCCCATTGACCTGGTATTGGCTGTACTGCTCCTCCATGCATGCTGTATGATTCCGGAAAGCTGCCAGTGACTCATTCTGCCACCATGGCCGCAGGTTCCCTTCCTTGTCGTACTCGCGGCCTGAGGAGAATGACACTTTGCACCCCAGAGAAACCAGAGTCCAACCCTTGGGGACAGGAGCACACCATTAGCCCTGGTCCACAGACTCCAGGGTCCCAGGGTCTGCTCCAGCATTCCAAGGACTTTCAGGAGCCCTTGGGAAGTTGAGGCAGGAGGGGACAATTCTGGGGGCCTCTACCTTGGTCATCAAAAGCATGTGTCAACTCATGGCCCATCACCACGCCGATGCCACCAAAGTTCAGAGCCCTGGGAGATGAGGCATGTTGAGTGAGGATATGGTGGGGGCACTGCTGGGTCCCCCCTCCAGCCCTGCTCCCCGCTCACCCACAGGCCCAAGGCCCAGCACCCAGTCCCTCCTGCCTCAGACACACTTGGGGTGGTTGCGGGCATAGAAGGGGGCCTGCAGGATGCCAGCAGGGAAGACAATTTCATTCTTGGTCGGTAGGTAGTAGGCATTCACTGTCTGGGGTGTCATGCTCCACCTGGAGAACAGAGAGGGAAAAGCTAAGGGTCCTCACTCCTGACTCTCCTCCCAACCCAGCAGCACTGACCTACCTCCTCCAAGGACCTTGTGCTTCTGGTTTGGGATCAGTCTTGCTCCCCCACCGCTCCCCCAAGTTCCCCAGTCCTGGAGAAGCCCCTCCTCCCACCTCTCTTGCTGCCCCAAGCGACTCGAGCTCCCATTCTCACTGGTCCCGGCTGGGAGGTTTGCGGAGCTGGTCAGCCATCACCTTAGCAGAAAAGTTGTACAAATTCAACATGTTCTGAAAGAAGGAATCTTCAGAGACTTCATACTGTGGAAATGATGGGAAGCAGCAAGCAAGAGAACATGTTGGAGAAAATAGCAGCCCCAGTTTGACCACTAATTAGCCCGTTTCCTCGACTGTAAAATGGAACTTTAAAAAATCCAGTAAATAGTAATTGCCAATATTTTAAAATTACTTATATTCAGGTGATTTATTTATATTACAGATTGCCTTCTCACAATGACCCCAAGAGGTAGTTACTAATAGTACCCCTATTTTACAGATGAAGAAACTGAGGTCCAAGCAGATTATGTAACTCATCCAAGGTTGCAGTTAATCAGGATAGAAACAGGATTAGACTCAGGTTTGACTGCAAATCTGTGCTTGTTACCACAGTATTTCCCCACCATCTGACCTGACAGTCTGACACAGAGCTGGCACTGAAGCAATGCCAGTCGCCTGTACTTGCCTCTGAAATGAACCAACAAACACCACCTTGCTTCCCAGTGCTTGAAAATACTGAGCCGAGAGAACAGTGCCCCTTGTAAGCCTAGCTACTCACCCCATCATAAACATCATCCAGCTCTTTGGGATCCAGGATGAAGTCTGGGAAGCCAATCATATCATAGATGGCATCTGCCTAAAGAGACCAGGTTACAGGTTTCCCACCCCAGGTCAAAAAACTGTATCTCCCATCCCCACCTCAAGATGGCACCCCAAGCCTAGATATTGCTCACTTTCTCCTTCGCTGCCTGGCGGGTCTTCTCATCCATCCAAACCAGCAGTCCCAGCGCCTCCTCAAAGGCAGTGCGGATCTCGCTGATCATCCCCTCTGCCTGGGAAGGAAGGGACACAAGTCAGTCCCCGCTCATATCCATATTTCCCTTCTCCCCATCTACCCCCATGGTCCAGCCGTGTCCTTCCAGGGAAGCATGGTAGTGATCAGGCTCTTGAAATAAGACTGTGCATCTGGGGAGGATGAGAAGGAAACAGAATGTGTGATAGTACTGGAACTGAAGGTGGCTTTCTTCAAATTAATTGAAAACTTTGACAAGTTAGTTGAATAAATGGTATATATAGTGCATTGTTTTTAATCTGATTGTGAAAGGAAGACATGATAGCATAAATTTGAAAAGTGAGAAGAGTTGAAGAAGAAAATAGATGGCTTTTAACCCTTCACTCATAATTTTTTTTTTTTGAGACTAGTTCTGGCTATTTTTGCCCATAGAACCACATTTATTCAACTAACTTTGCCCGCAGAACCACATTTATTCAACTAACTTGTCAAAGTTTTCAATTAATTTGAAAAAAGCCACCTTCAGTCCCAGTACTATCACACATTCTGTTTCCTTCTCATGCTCTCCAGATGCGCAGTCTTATTTCAAGGCCCATGTTGCCCTGTGGTACCATGAATTCGAGCAATCCCCAGCCTCAGCTTCCCAGTAGCTAGGATTACAAGCACGCGCCACCACGCCCAGCTATTTTTTGGGACTAGGTCTCGCTGTGTTGCCCCTGGTGGGACTCAAACTGCGATCCCCAGCCCCAGCTGCGACTCCATAAGCTGTTGCTTACAGGCATGCGCCACCATGCCCAGCTGTTTTTTTGTTTTTTTTTTAAGACTAGGTCTTGCTATGTTGCCTGAGGCACCCCAGACTCAAGTGATCCCTAGCCTCAGGCTCCCAAGTAGCTGGGATTACAGGCGTGCGCCACCATGTCCAGCTATTTTTTGAGACTAGGTCTCCTATGTTGTCCCAGGTGGGTCTCGAACACACGGACTCACGCGATTTCCAGTCTCAGTTTCCCATCCTAGGCTGGGATTAAAGCCATGCACCACCGCGGCTGACTTTCATAGATAATTCCTTTTAATATTTTGCTTATCTAGTCCTAGTGTCTTTTTTTTTTTTTTTTTTGAGACTAGGTCTCGCTATTTTTGCCCATGGAACCGCAGGCTCTCGTTGCCTGGGGTACCACAGACTCAAGCAATCCCCAGCCTCAGCTTCCCAGGTAGCCGGGATTACAGGCGCGCGCCACCACGCCCAGCTATTTTTTTGGAACTAGGTCTTGCTACGGGCCCCAGGTGGGACTCGAACCACGATCCCTAGCCCTGGTTGCTTCATAGGCTGAAGCTTACAGGCACGAGCCACCGTGCCCGGCCCTAGTGTCTTTTTTTGACAAGATACATATACATAATTTAGAATTTGATGGGCAACTTGTAATGTACATGTACATAATCGTATGGATATGTCTATATATGCACATATATGGAGTTGGAGGGGCTAAGTGACATGCCCAGGTTATAAATCTATATACTTGACCTATTTTTTTATTTCCTCACTTTCAAAACTACCTCATAACTTATGCTAGTATTGTTCTGTCCCTCTGTGATTACACACACACTTAAGCCCTGCACATTCTTCCCTACTATAAACAACACTCAATGCTACCATAAACACCCTTGTTGATAACTCACTAAGCACATTCATTACAGTCTCCTAATAAATGAATATAACTTTTCTAGTTATAAAGAAAATAAATGTATCATAGAAAACTTGGAACATATAAAAAAAACTTTAAATGACAAAGAGAAACCGTCACAATCCCACTACCCAATCAATCACTGTTAATTTGTTGACAAAAATTCCTTCAGGTTATTTTCTTATATGTGCACACATATGTTAACCATGAATCTTAACTAAAAAAATTTAATTTCAGGAAGAACGTGAAGACTCACAATTTCCTTGCTTTGCCGGTCGAAAGTAGCCTTCACAAAGAGGGAACCCAGAGCGAAGCCCAGGGCGTCATCGGTGTTGGAGATGCAGGTCTGCCACCTGGGCGTGCAGGACTGTCGAGAGCAAAGAATCAGTCCCCATTCCACCCCAAACAGCTCTGCCCTCCACCTGAGGGCCTTCTCTGTGGCTAACCCCTCTCAACTCCAGGCAGCAGAGCCTGGGTTTGGGGTGCCATCTCTCCCTTGTAATCTGGGGGAACAAAGGGCAGCCTCCGAGTGTGCAATCCTGGCAGGAAGGTCTAGGGAGGAACACAGCGCTGCCCATGCTATTCACAGCATTCTTCTCCACTCAAGTTTCTGAAAGGACCATTGGGATTCAGAGGTCTCTTTGCTCAGATTCACATCTCAAACTTGTATTCAGTCAGTCTCCATTGCCAGAAACTAAAGAGTCACCAGCTTCCTCCATCCCCCTAGCCCCACATTCAATTTATCGACATTTCTTCCAAGCCTGCTTCTTATTCCTCTTCCCATCCATTCCATTGCCATGTCCCTGCCCTACAACACTCTCATCTCTAGCCTAAAGATTATCACAGCATCCTATCTAGACTCCATTCTCATCCCCTCTCCTCGCCACTCCTTCCATTAACTGCCAGAAAGATAATCTAAAGCTAAACAGGCTACTCCCCTGCTCAAAACCATGCCGTGCCTCCCCCACCCCTGAAAGAGTCAAGGGAGATTTCTTGACCCAACACTGAGGATCCTTCACAGAACATCCAAGATCCAACTCCTCATCCTTGGTGTCTCAGTTGTCCTGTTTTCCAGCTCATGCCAGGAACTATGTGTGTTCCTTCTGACCTCTGGGACTTCGCACATGCTGTTCTTTCTGTCTGAAATGCTCTTTTCCTTGCTTTCTTGGTGAACTCATTCTTCAAATGCTACCTCTTCAGAAAAGACTCTCCTGGTGCCTCCCCACCCCACCCCACCCCCACTCTCAGAATATAATGTTCTGTCCCTAATTCTGTCCTGCCTCACAAAGGTCTTTCAGGCAATGTGAGCACTAATCACACCTATATAGAGTATGTTTTTTTCACATGCCCACTTCCCTCCCATCTTTTAACTAACTCATCTGCACGTCATCATCAAAGCTGAGTTACCTATGTATATTAGTGGTTAGATGGCAAGATAGTTAAGTTACATTAATTTAATTCTCATAAAACCCCACAAGATAATCCTACTTTACACATCAGAGAATGAAGTTGGTGGGACTAGGAGACATACCCAAGGTCCCATAGGCCGAAAAATGGAGAAGTTGAGCTTGGAAACAAAGTCAGTTTGATCTCTAAATATGTGTGCCACGCTACACCATGAGACAAAAGGTGCCTGACACACAGTAGGTGTGAAGATGCAACTAAACTCGGTTGGAAGGTGGGGGCACAATCAGAGAGTTCACCTTCTTGGTGCCATAGAGAGTCTCCAGTAACTTCTCTTGTGCAGACTCAAAGCGTCGGTCCAGACTTGAGGTTGTCTTCTGTACCAGGTTCCAGATGAGATAATTGTTTAGAAGGCTGACATGCAGATGGGAACATAAGGAAAGGGTAGGTGGGATATAATTTCCACCCCAAATCAGCTGCACAAAAATGCAGGCAGCCGAGTCCCAAGAGCTAAATGCAGGAGCATCCTAAACCCCTCTCTCCAACTCTGAGACCACACAGCTGTCTGGAAAACTCAGATTGGAACAAAGTACGGGCTCAAAATCACAGATGGCCACTGAAGCCCCAGCCTAGGGGAACATCTGTTTTGATGTTTGGAAGGTCCAGGGTCTTGCCCAATGCTACTGTGTCTGGATGTGGCAGCCCTTATGCCCAGTCCCTCCCTGGCCCAGAGACCTGTACAGAGCCCTGACCCCCACCTTGCTTCTGTGCGGTTGATGAGCTCTGACACCTGCTGCAAATAATCCGTCCCGTATACCACCACAGGCTCAGAGTCACCCAGCTCTAGCGGTGACAGCAAGAAAGACAGAAATTCCAGCCAGTCCATGGAGGGCGCCAGGACCTGAGGGGAAAAAACATCTCAAGCCTCCCTGCCTGCCAACCTGACTTTCCACAGATCCTTATTCACTGAGATGCTGGAGCCCAGAAGCCCTTGTCGTTGCCATGGCAACAACTTCAGGCTGCTTGGTGGCCCCTTCCTATAAGAAGCCTTTTTCCAGGGCTAAGCACCCTTCATCTAGGAGCTCAATAACTTATATAAGAAAGGTCACCCATTTGTGATATTCAGCTGGGCACAGGCATCACAGGTTTTCCCAAGTTGATGAAATACCACTGCCCTGACACTTCCCTTACCTGGCCTCGCCTCTGGAAATGCCCTTACCCAGCACTTCTTCATGATCCAATAAGCAAAAGGTCGAAGCCTGGCACAGTAAGGGTCCTTTTGCATCTCTCCGGATTGTTTTGCAGGCATCTTATACAAGTTGTTTTGGATTTTTAAATGACTCCTCTAGGCCATCCCAGAAAACATGAAAAGGACCAAGAGATGACCCACAGGGAAAACTGACTGCCTCAGGAAGATGGCATGAAGAGAAGTTGGGTGCTGACCTCCCTTCCCCCCACTGTCTCCATGTCCCCCGCCCCACACACCTGCAGCTCTGCGATGCTCATCTTGTGATAGATCTTCTCCTCATCGCGTCGCTGGTCCTGGGGCACTGTGATGTTGGCCAGTTGTATCTCCAGCTCTAGTACCTGCCGCATCTGCTCCCGCGTGGAGGCTGGCTGTCCACCCAGGAGCACGCCCAGCTCCTCCATGTAGTCCAGGTAGGCAGTAAGCACCTGTCAAGGCCCAGGGTCATCCTCAGAGCCCAACAACAAGTCCTGCCTATGGCTGAGAGGGTCTGTCCTGGCCCCCACCTCTGCTCACTGCCTCTTCTGCTAACTTTGTGCATAGATGTTTTCTTGGGAGACCTGGTTTCACTTCTGTCATATTGCTCACCACCATCTGCTAGGGTCTTATTTATTTATTTGTGCGTTATCATCTACTTGCCAGGTTAATTCTAGGGGAACACCATTCCAAGCTGCAGTGACTTTTTCACCACTGGATCACAAAGGCCTGGGACAGGGCCTAGCCTCGAATAGGTATCCAATAAACATTTGTCCAATGGATAGATCTGCTTCCCACACAGCTCTTTCTTCTTCTTTCCTAAAATCCTTTGTGTTTTCTCAGGCTACCAGTGACCACATGCCTTCATTTAACAGTTGAGGGAATGCCATGGAGAATCTGGTTTACTTCTTTTCTACCTCTCATCCTGTCAGGCCTCAGATTTGCTGCTTCCCTCACTCCCTTCTGTTCTCCAAGGGGAAGAAAAGCACACAAAAGAATATTTAGTCAAGGGTGTAGCGAAAAAGGCACTCTTGTACACTGTTGATGGGGAATGTAAACTGGCCCAGTCCCCCTGGGAAACAGTATGGCAGCTTCTCAAAATATTAAAAATAGATACACCATATGATCCAGCAATTCCACTCCTAGGTATCTACCTGAAGAATACAAAAATACTAACTGGGTGTGATGGTAAGTGCCTGTAATCCCAGCTACCTGGGAGGCTGAGGCTAGGGATCACTTGGTTTGAGACAATCCTGGGCAACATAGCAAAACCTAGTCTCAAAAAATAATACTAAAGTGTTCATTTGTAGGGATATATGCATTTCTAGGTACACTGCAGAACTATTTACAATAGCCAAGTTTTGGAAACAATATAGATGCCCAAGAACAAATAAAGTGATAAAGAAAATGTGGTATAAACACATAATGGAATATTACTTAATACAGAAAAAGAAATGAAGTCTTTCTATTTCTGACAATGTAGATGGCACTGGAGAGGATTATCCTAAGTGAAATAAGTCAGAAGGAAAAAGGCAGTTAATGATTCCACTCATGAAATATAAAGAAATTTAAAAGGTACGGTGAAAACCAAACCTAAAGAAACCCTAGAAATCTGACTTTAGAATTGAGGCTATCAGAGGATAGGAGTGGGTATTCTCAGGGGGAGAGAACCTGTGGTGGAGGGTAATGGGTTGTGGTTATGGAGTACCTGGTTATAGTGGAGGCTATGGTGGAAGATAATGGGTGCTTCCCTGGTGGGCATGGTGTAGCAACATGTAACTTAAAAGGCCTGGCTCTACATTCCAAATTACATACAGTGTTACAAACCAATGTGACCACAATAAAAAATAACACAACTCGCCTGCCTTGGTAGCACCCGGCTTTAATCCCAGCCTAGGATGGGAGGCTGAGACTGGGAATTGCTTGAGTCCGCGGGTTCAAGACTTGCCTGGGGCAACATAGCGAAACCTAGTCTCAAAAAATAGCTGGGCATGTTGGTGCATGCCTGTAATCCCAGCTACCTGGGAAGCTGAGGCTGGGGATCGCTTGAGTCCAGGGTACCCCGGGCAACAAGAGTCTGTGGTTCCCTGGGCAACATAGTAAGGCCTAGCCTCAAAAAAAAAAAAATACAAGGCCGGGCACAGTGGCTCGTGCCTGTAAGCTTCAGCCTATGAAGCGGCCAGGGCTAGGGATCGTGGTTTGAGTCCCTCCTGGGGCCCGTAGCGAGACCTAATTCCAAAAAAATAGCTGGGCGTGGTGGCGCATGCCTGTAATCCCAGCTACCTGGGAAGCTGAGGCTGGGGATTGCTTGAGTCCATGGTATCCTGGACGAGAGCCTGCGGTTCCACGGGCAAAAATAGTGAGACCTAGTCTCAAAAAAATAATAATAATAATAATACAACTCAAAAATATGTGGTAACGCACCAACATGCCAACTCAAGCGATCCCCAGCCTCAGCTTCCCAGGTAGCTGGGATTACAGGCACGCACCAACATGCCCAGCTATTTTTTGAGACTAGGTTTCGCTATGTTGCCCCGGGCCGGTCTTGAACCCACGGACTCAAGCAATTCCCAGTCTCAGTCTCCCATCCTAGGCTGGGATTAAAGCCGGGTGCCACCAAGGCAGGCGAGTTGTGTTATTTATATATCACGTGTGTCAGATTCTCTGCTCGGGTTTTACATATAAGGTACCTTTGTCCCCCTCACAGTAACTCCATAGAATGGGTATTAGTCCCATTTTACAGATGGGAAAACAAGCTGGGGAAGATAGCATGACTCCACTCACATCACAAACTAGCTAATGGCAGAGCTGAACATGCTGAGCCAGAGAGCTGCAGGGCTACCAGGGTGCCTGGGTAGCACAGAGCTACGTGAGGATAGGGGCTTTTTCCTCCATTATCCACTGTATTCTCAGGCTTCTCACACAGCATCTGCCTTATAGTAGGTACTCAATAAATATTTGCTGAATGAAGGGATGCAAACCTGCGAACAGTCGCCCCACACACTGTTTAGCATGGATGCTGAGTGACTGTCCTCCCAGGGACTACTCTTCACATTCTTCATCTTAAAGCCCCCCACCCTTAATCTTTCCCTCTACTGAGAAGTAATTGATCCCTTAATAAACACTCTCTACCTAAATGTCTCCAAACGGAAGAACACAATAAGATGGTATGTAAACATAATGACATAACTACTTAGCAATCAAAGAACGTAGTCATGCCATTTACAGTAACATGGATGGAGTTGGCATTATGTTAAATGAAATAACTCAGAAGGAAAAAGATGAAACCAGATGGTTTCACTTACAGGTGGAATGCAGGGAAACTGAACGAAGGGTTAACAAAAGAGAAAAGACTTGCTAGCTGACCATACCTCTGAGGTACATGTGGGGGAGGGGGTGGAGAAAGTGAGGGCAGAACAGTAGAGGGAAGAGCACTGGTGACTGTGGCGATGGATGATGGGTGATGTGGTAGTGGGAGAACTGCTGGGGCTACATATAAGGGGAGACATCAAATACTGTTCGAAAAGAACAATGATGTAAAAAAATTAATTAGAAAAAAAATCACTCTTGGTACTTCAAAATTCCTCCTTTACCCCACCCCACCTCTTCCTTGCTGCTGGTGTCAAAGGAAATTTGAGGACCAGTTCCATCAGCCCAATTCCTACAGGGATGGTTGACTCCACTAGGGATCTTGTCTTCTGCTCCTGCCCAACTGAACTCTTTTCCCCCACCTCCTCACTTACTTGTGGGACTTTCCTGAACCCCATCTTCCTACTAAGTTTTTATCCTAGGTTTTGTGCTGCAGCCTCCGCTAGAGACTGGGATGGGAGACAAAGGCCAAGACATCAGCGATACTGAGAGCCAGACCTGGGTTTCTCCTGCTCCTTCCCAAGTGCTGTGCTGTGTGCTCTCCACTGCATTTTCAAAATTCTTTCCTCCCCTGACTAGTGTGATTTTAAAACAACATATCAGATTACACTAATCCCCGCATTTGAGTTCTCTTGCCATTTCTTTTTTTTCTTTCTTTTTTTTTGGGGGGGGGGGACTAGGTCTCACTACGGGCCCCAGGCGGGACTCGAACCACGATCCCTAGCCCCGGCCGCTTCATAGGCTGAAGCTTACAGGCATGAGCCACCGTGCCCGGCCTTCTCTTGCCATTTCTTTGGGATAAATGTCAACCTGGACCACAAAGCTCATGCATAATGTGAGTCTACATACTTGTCCTGAGGATTTGGCCCACTTCCCTCCAGCTCCCCTCTCTGAACCCTCAACCCACCATCCTCCTTCCCACCACAGAGCTTTCCTACTGGAAGCTGTTCCTTTGCTTAGAATCCTCTCTCCCATCCAAGGACCAGAGCTTCCCTGTTACACTCACTCTCAGAATGCCATGCTTCTCTGAACAGTCCCAACAACTCAGGGCAACAGCAATGTCCTGTTCACCACATGTCCAGAGGAGGTGCTGGCCAAGGGGTGCTCAGCTTGGGTTTGTGAGCAGGCATGGGTCACGCCTGTCCAGGCGGCCCTACTCCACAGCAGTCTTCTTTGCTGGCTCTGTCTCCAACTTTCCTCCACATACAAGTATCATGTTCTTTCCCTCCCTCTCCCTAAAGGTTTCTCTAGTTTCTAATGAGATGTTTCCTCATGTCCTCAGTTCCTCCCAGACTCTTCTTTTCTCTGGTTTCCCCCTGACTTTCACAGTTACCGGCTGAGCGCTTCATACAGATGGCGCCCAGGCCCTCACATTCACATGCTCTACTCGCGAGAGTCTTATCTTATCTCATCTTATCTCATCTTATCTTATCTTATCCTAATGCAGAGGCTTATCTTCTTCTACACCCAGATACTTAAGAGGTGGATGCTATATGATGCCCATCTTACAGATAAACATACAGTCTTGGGGAGTTTAATCAACCCACACCGCCTGGCAGAGCTGGGGCTGAAACCAAGGTCTGATTCCAAAGCCTGCTCTTCTCCAGTGGCAGAGCACTGCCTCTTCTTCCCTAATGTGTGGTAAGTGGGTTTTCCTGAAAGACACCCCTGATTCTCTAAGGACTCCTCCATTCCACCATCATTCAGGTTTACAGGCTCAAGTCTATCTTTTCCTCCTCCTGCTACTCTCTTTTGACATCTAGTCATTAACAATTCATGATTCAGACTTGATGATGTCTCTTGCCTCCTCTCTACTCCCCTTAAGGATTTTTTTTTTAGACTAGTTCTCGCTGTTTTTGCCTGTGGAACCGCAGGCTCACATTGCCCGGGGTACCACAAACTCAAGCAACCCCCAGCCTCAGCTTCCCAGGTAGCTGGGATGACAGGCGTGCACCACCACACCCAGCTATATTTTTTTGGGACTAGGTCTCGCTACACGCCCCTGGTGGGACTCGAACCACGATCCCAGGCCCCTGCTGCGGCTTCCTAGGCTGCTGCTTACAGGCATGCGTCACCATGCCCGGCCACCTTAAGGTTTCTTTTGCCATGTCTCCTACAGCCCGTATAGACTGAGAACCTGGAATGCTGCAAGAGACTAACTGATTTCCAGGTTCCCTCTCTTACATCTACTTTTCACAAACCAAACTGGCTTCACAAAGCACTGTTCAAAGGACCCGCATGGATGCATACATTGACTGCCTGAGGCCTCTGCAACAGACTCAGTGTGGCATCCCAGGTTCCATAACTAGTTCCTACCTGCCTTTCTAGCTTCTCATCTGCTTTGAGCTCTACATTTTGCTTATATGGATCCCTTCCTATGGTCTAACATACATTAGCCTTTCCTGCTTCACTTTTGTGTAAACTGTTGTCTATCTAGCAGACCCTTCTTCTACAGGGCACCACCCCTATACAATCTCATTAGGAGAACTTCTCTGGTCACCTGAGTAATGGAAACCCTCTTCTGAGCTTTGTTCTCAGAAATCTAGGTCCATGAGCCCCTCTACACTGTGACAATTGTCCTGTAACAATTGCTGTGAAATGCACATTTCAGAACTCCCTTCACCACCACCCCACTTCCCTTGACACATAGTAGGCACCTACAAAATGTGTTCCTGGAAGAATAGAGGAAAGAGGAAAAGCAGAGAGTGGAGAAGGGAAAGAAAGAATGGAGGAATGAATGAAAGGAAAGGATGGGGAAGGAAAGAAGGAGGGAGGCAGGGAAGGAGGGGAGAAGTAAAGTCAAGCAGGAGGAAGGGAAGGAGAAAGGACAAAAGGAAAGGAAAGGAAAGGAGCTGGTTCACTAAGCAACAGGATAGGCCCAACTTCCTCTCACCAACTACGGGTAAAGGGAAAAATAAACAGAGATCAGCCCAACTCAACAGGGGCATGGGGTAGGTGTTCTGAGGATGCTCCTTACTTTCTCATTGGCTGTCCTATTTAGGTAGTAATCTCGAGAGGGTAAAAAGAGCCCAGATTGATCCACCTGCAACAGCAAGAAAAGGGCGTGAGTTCTCATCCAGAAACTGTTCAACCTCCATCCAGAGCTCTTGGATGGATTTGGGGGGTAGGTACCCCAGTCTGCCAGGCATAGGGAATTCTACCACTGAACCACCCATGCACCGATGGATTCTGCCAGGCATAGGGGAGGGGAATCTGGGTTCAGTAAATTGTCCATAAGTCTTTCTGTGCCCTCCCTGAGCCCTGTACCTGGATAATATTGCTGTTGGAACTCTTAGAGTCAGCACTGATGTAGACAGTGAAGAAAGGGGTGGCCCTATAGGTTCCTGCTACTGCCTTCAGCACCTCCATGAAGTTGTTCTGGTTCCAGGGCCCCGTAATGTTCCAGCCACCAATCTGAGTAGAGACCATAAGTGGAACCTATGGCACAAGGGCTCTCTGTGCTTTCTTGGGCCACCATCTCTCCCAAGGCATCTCCTGCCCACCCTAAGTACAGCCCAACCAGGGGCCTTGCCTTGTCAATGAGGTCTCTCAGTGGCTGGGCTCCCAGCTCTTCGATGCGTTCCACCTGCAAGCAGGATAGGTAGAAGCGCTGTGTCTTCCGCTCAGCTTCACTGCTGGAGTTGAAGGTGGTGTTTTCTGTGGGACAGAAGACAGGGTCAAGATGGCAATTATATCAACTGCTGGTGGAAGGGTGGAAGGGAGGGCGGGGCGGGCTGGCCTTTGCTTGGTCCTTCTTGCCTTCTCAAGCAGTTCTCCTAATAATGACCAAAGAAGGAAAGCTTTCTCTACTGGTCCATGGAAGCCCCCCCCAAATATCTATGCCCTACAGATACCTGAGCACACCTGAACAGTGCTCCACACCGTCTGTTATACTCAAGAGGAGACCCTCCATTATAACACCTCAGGATTGCAGTCATCCACTTACTACTAATTCTTTCACGGACATTGATTGAAAACCTACCGAATGTCAGGCCCTGTGGTGACTTACTTGGCACAGCCCTCTCTAGCAAGCCCACTCACCAAGCAAGTGCTTCAGTATGGCCTGGTTCTGGTCCCAGAGGCTGTTAAAGGTATTCCATCGAGAACGTCCATCAGGCAGGGGGTTGCGCCGAATCCAACCTCCACAGGAGAACTGGTAAAAGTCCTCACAGGGGCTCACAGTTCGGTCCAGGGACTCCAGGATTTTTCCAGCCACTCGAATGCAGGCCTCTGTGAGGCAGATGCTGTGGGATGGGTCTGTGGCAGGGGACATGGCCAGGGGGTTGGGGACCATCAGTCATTCGAAGAGAGACAGACACTTTGGGAGAGGCCATGACAGCCCGAAGGCTGGGAGACGAGGGAGAAAGTTGGTCTCCACCCGAGAAAATCTTAGCGACCCTTCATCCTTCAGAGCCCCCACAGCTCTGAGGGCTGGTGACAGATATGCGCCCACCTACCTCTGTGGTACTGGACCCCCAGGGCAACAAAGCAGCCCAGAAGCAGCGCGGCCAGCAGCAGAGTGACACCTGCTAAGATCAGCTCCAGCTGGGTGTGCAAGCCTAAGAGCTGGCTTGTCCTTTTTCGGAATCCCACCTGGGGAACACAGGGTAACAGAGAGCTGGCAAGCTGTAGATGAAGAGCCAAGATCATAGAAGTCCTCCCAGAGGGTGAAGACGCAGGCAGTTTCCAGAGACACTAAGCAGAGACGGTAACGGGGTTAATTTGGGCACAGGGACAATGAGGCAGGTGAGCTGCGCCTGGAGACTGTTTTGTGCAACGTCATGGCTTAGGATCGCCTCACCATAGTCCTAGCGCATAGGTCAGAGGTGGAGCGAAGGTGGGGGCAGTTGACCCTCCAGGGCAGCCCAGAGCTCCTGGGTGTGCCAGGCGTCATGCCAGGGCTGGGGCCTGGTGAGAAAGGGAGAACCCCCTTGCCCACCTCCACGGCGTCCGGGGAGGCCCCGCCCTCTACTGGGGTCTCGGGTGCGTCTTCATCCCGTAGCGTGGCCCGTTTGTACTCCACCATCTGCCAGACAGTCGGGGCGCCAACCGAGGTCAAGCAGATAGGATCGTTTTCCCACGGCCCTGCCCCAATACCCCTTTGCCCGGTCGAGTCCCCTCCAGCCTGCAGTGAGGCCCCTTCCCTCGCGAGCCTCCTTTCCTCCCCGCCAAGTACGCAACCCCTTCTCCGCGGCCCGAGCCCTAGTCTGACGCTGTCTGCCAGCTCGGCCTCTCCCCGCCCCTCCACTCGGTGCTCTCCCCTGGATCTCTGGGGGGCCCCACTCACGTTGCCGCCGCCGCCCAGCTCCTGCAGAGCAACGTTCATGATGGAGTCGGGCAGGCGACACCTTAGGGCTCCTGGCAGCTGACCCTCTCCCAGGCCGCGGCCTCAGCCCCCGGCCCGGCCCCTCTGCCGCAGCTGCCACCCGCCATCACAGCCGTAGCCGCCGCAGCCCCTCGCTCAGCAGCGGCCGCCCCCGCCTGCCCCAGCCCTCCTCCCCTCTACACCACCCCACCCCCCCACCGCGGCGCCGCGCCCGAGGGTGGGGGTGGCTTGGGGGAGGGGGAGGAGCGTGCCCGCTGCTCCCAGCCATCGCTTGGCGCCCAGACCACGCTCCGGGTGCCTGTGGTGGGTCCTGCCGAGCGGTGCCGAACTTGCCGTCCCAGCCGGAGCAAGCCGACCCCCAGAAACGTTGCAGATCCCTTTCTCCTCTTCATAATTAGCCTCCCATTCCCAGCAGTGCACTTTGCACCCATAATTTACCTTCCTTTGATCCAGGCCCAATCAAACCTTGCTATTTCTCGGTCCAGTTCCCCAAACCGCACGATCTCAGATCCCCTTTGAAGACCTTTGAGAAATTATGCTCTGAAGAGGGGCATCTTGCTCCAGCAGTTACCCAGGCCCTCTTCTGCCTGCAGAAACAGAGAAACTGACCCACATACAGGTTATCCACACAAGTCTATACAGAAAGCACATCCCCAAATACCCAGCCCAGTGCATAATACACACACACGACACTCATAGAATGCACCTAATGCATACGAACACAATGTAGACATGCACAAGGTACCCAGAGCCAACGCACAAAGAACACTGTCATTCTGTATACACATACCTCACACATACACAGCACACAAGGTATATGGGCAGCACAGACACAGCTCACACTCTCACTCCACTCTTGTTGCTTCAAGACTGCATTTATACTCTCCAAGATCCTTGTTGTCATCAGATAATCTCACAAAGGGAGGGTTACAGATGGTGACAAACTGGCAGGGAAAAAAACAGCCATGCACAGATATTTAAAGAAAAAATGTACTAACACTTCTAACTTGAGGAAAGCAAACCATTTTATTTGGGAGGTTTACAAGAAACACACACACACACACACACACACACACACACATACTCAAGCAGTATTTAACTGAAAGGCAATAGTGTAGCATCTATGCATCTGCCATCTGCCTTCCATATTGTCACTCCTTAATCAAGCCTGGTGGTGTTGCAGTCTGCTGCGCTGAGGAGTGCCTAGTGAGATTTTTTTTTTAACAAATTTTTTTTAAAGTGCCTCATCCTTCCTTCTTCTCTCTTCCCAGCAGAGTAAAAGAATTTGACCTGAGAAGGCTTGGAGTGGTGGCAAATCTGTAATCCATTTCTTGGCTCTCACCTCACTTCTCAGACATCTTGCTGCAAGTGGCTCTAACGCAGAATGCTCTTGTGGCTGAGAAAGGGTGGATGGTAACTGGATCTGGCTGAGAAATGCTGGATTGCTTTCTTTGGCACTTTCCACCCCAAATTACATGTTCTCAAACAGGAGACTACAGTGACATACTTAGGATGAAAGATTCAGGATTCAATTTCCTTACTTATAAAATGAGAATAGCACCTATTTTGAGGATGGTTTGAAGGATTAAATGAAACAATACTTGGGGAGTGCTTAGGACTGTATATGGCATTTAATGGGCACTAGATGTGTTAACTATTGTAGTTGTTGATGCTGTTATTCAAACCCCACAGGTAGAAATGAAAATAAAAAGACTGGAGGAAGCCTGTTTTGTTTCCTAGATGGAAGAGTAGGCATATGGGTTGTAGGTTAGGGGTTCCCTGGGCAAGGAGCTTTCATGTCTAGCTACACTGGGGTCTGCAGCAGTAAATCCTTGAGAACTCCACTGGGGACAAGACTGCTTTTCATTTCCACTCTAGTGACAATGTGACATCACAGTATTCAACTCTTCTCCCACCAACCTGGATGAGGTGAAATGACAGCTGAGTCATCTTGTCCCATGGGAAATTCTTCTAGGACATGGCCGTGTGACAGCCACCAAAGCTTCTACATAAGGACCTGCCAGCAGCAGGCTCATGAGAAATTCCCCCATAGCTACTGCAATGCCAGTTAGGAAATAACTAGCTTATATGGCACTTTACTACGTAAACTGTGCTTTACAGAACTTAGGAAGTTCTGGACCTTAGAGTTGTGGCTGCATTAATTCTCATAGCAACTGCAAGGATGATTATTTGCATTTTACAGATGAAGAAAATCAAGGATCAGAAGGTTCACGTTTCTTGATAAGTATGAAACAACTCACAAAAAAATTGAGTCTACATTCAAGTCCAGGTCTGTCTGACTTGGAAAAATATTATTTTTCCTTATTTTTCAGAGAGGTTATGGCAGAAAACTGGCAACTATTGCTCAGAGGAAATATATCCTCCTTTTGATTCATGTTGCCGAATAGCGCTTTAGGAAAAAAGATTGCCTGGGTTTGAATCCCAGTTATGCCACTTACTGGTTGGTGTGACTCTTAACCTCTGTGTACCTCAATTTCTTTATCTGTAAAATGACCTCCTAAGTGCCATGGGGCTAGGGTAAATAGGTTACATAGCTGTAAAACAACTAGCACTGTAGCTGGCATGAGTCTATGGGTCAAGCATTTATGTAACTACTTTATGTCTGTTAATTTATTTAATCCTCACAATGACCCACAGATTGATTCTGCCAATACCAGTGCCCCTATATTACAAGTGAGGAAACTAAAAGACAGGAGACCTTAATAATATGTCCAAAGTCACACCTAATGTAGAAGGCAGGTCCTTGACTTGAATCTAAACTCCATGCTCTTAAATACTGGTCTCCTCTTAAGTCAACTGATGGGATTGGAGTATGATGTTTGGTAAAGGGTCTGTGTCATTATTTTTAAAAGCGTTTTAAAACCATCATTAAAACCTATTGCAGATGTAATATAATACAAAAGCAGATAAATAGTTCTTTCCGGTGGCAGAGTCTGGAGGAGACATGAAGAAATGGCACCTTGCGAAGGGAAGGAAAAGCAGAACAGGTCATCATGCTGGAATCATGCTTGAATCTCAGGTGACTGAAGGAGAAAATGTCTTGTGTCTGCCACATCTTTGCATCCTTCGATGACAATGACACTTTTGTCCATGTCTCAGATCTTTCTGGCAAGGAAATCATTTGCTGTGTAACTAATGGGCTAAAGATGAAGACATTAAGATGAATTTTCTCCACGAATTCAGCCACATTGGCCGCCCAAAGGTCTGAGGAGCTGGACGTCACTGCCCTCCACATCAAATTCCAGGTCATAGGGGAAAATTCAAACCAGACCCCTGAAGCTGGGGCAGTCAGCCCTCAGTAATGAAAATAGGATTAAGATAGAACTTAGAATTAAGAAAATAGAATTCAGGAATCACCCTCATCCCCTCTGAAAGCAACCAAGGAAGGTAGGTCACCATGGTTGCTGTCTCTTCAAATTATTTTCTGTTAAAATAAATTGCCTTCATGGTAAAAAGAAAAAAAAATTACATAGAATAAAAGATAAAGTTCATTTTTTTTTTTTTTTTTTGAGACTAGGTCTCGCTATTTTTAACCATGGAACTGCAGGCTCTCGTTGCCCGGGGTACCACAGACTCAAGCAATCCCCAGCCTCAGCTTCCCAGGTTGCTGGGATTACAGGCGCGCATCACCACGCCCAGCTATTTTTTTGGAACTAGGTCTCGCTACAGGTCCCAGGCGGGACTCAAACCGCGATCCTTAGCCCTGGCCACTTCATAGGCTGAAGCTTACAGGCATGAGTCACCGTACCTGGCCTAATAAAGTTCATTCTGCAGGATCTCAGTACTATCCTTAGAGAACCATCATTAGTAGGTTGGTATGTAGCCTTTCAAATTTTTAAATATGTATTTATATACCTAAACATATACTATGTACATGTATGTTTGTGTGTCACCTATGCATATATATATACTTTTTCATATACATGAAGTCACATTCTGCATTGGTTATTTGATGACATTTTAAAAGGCCTTGGAGATCTTACCATGTTAGCCTGCACAGCTCTGCCTTATTCTTTTTTGTAATTTGTCAGTCTCTGTTAAGTAAAATTAAATACTCTCATGGTATGGGCTTCCTTCTAGAGAACAGGATGAGAGGAAAGGATCTACCAAAATAGTTTAAGGAAAAATAAAGTCATGAGAAATGCAACAAGATAACCCCAAATATTTTTATTTTTGGAAATATTTTTATTCCCCTCATCTCCACCCCACCCCCCTGCCCTGCCATAACAAAGTACCCACAAACTGCGTACCTTAAAACAATAGAAAACTACGCTCGCAATTCTGGAGTCTAGAAGTCAAAAGTAAAGATATGAGGAAGGCCTTGTTCCTTCAGAAAGCTCTAGGAAGAATCCTTCCTTGCTTCTTTCCGTTTCTTGTGGTTCTCACAATCCACGGTGTTCTTTGCCTTGCAGATACATCATTTCTATCTCTGTTTTCTTCACGCTGCTTCCTTCTCAGTATATGTATCTTTGTGCATCTGTCCCATTCCTAGAAAGATATTGCATTTAGGGCTCATGCTAATCCAGTATGACCTCAACTTAATTTAACTAATTACTAATAGGACCTTTTTTAAATAATGCCACATTCAGAGGTTCCAGGGAGATGTGAATTTTAGGGGAGATGCTATTCTACTCCACTGTCTTCACTTGAATAAAAGTGCCATGAATACTCAGTTGTCAAAAAATATATTATTCTTAGCTGGGCATGGTGGCATGTGCCTGTAAGTGACAAACCTATGGAGTCGCAGCTGGGACTAGGGATCACAGTTCGAGACCCACCCAGGGCAACATAGACCTAGCTCCCAAAAAATAGCTGGGCATGGTGGTGCATGCCCGTAATCCCAGCTACCTGGGAAGCTGAGACTGGGGATTGCTTGAGTCTGTAGTACCCTGGGCAATGTGAGCTGTGGTTCCATGGACAAAAATAGTGAGACCTGGTTAAAAAAAAAAAAGAGAGAGATATTATTCTGCTTAGAACATATAGATAGCCGGGTACAGTGGTGGGTGCCTTTAGTCCTAGCCTAAGAAAGGAGGCCAAGACTAGGAATCATTTGAGTCTGTGGGTTTGAGACCCGCCCAGGGCAGCATAGTGAGATCTAGTCTCAAAAAATACCTTGGCATGCACCTGTAATCCCAGCTGCCTGGGAGGTTAAGGTAGGGGATGCTTGAGTCCATGGTAGCCCGAGCAACATAGCAAGATCTAGTCTAAAAAAAAAAAAAAAAAAGGAATATATGGATAGAGTCCACTAGGTTATGATTTTTAATTGAGAAATGCATTGTCACAGAACTGCAAAGAAACATTACTTCATTTCACTATGAAAATGAATTTTGTCTCATAGGAAAGGATGCAGAACACATCCAACAGATCACAATTTTTTTATTATAAAATTTATTCCAGTTGACAATTTAGGCCATAGACATGTACATAAAAATTCCATAAAAGAGATCAGTGTGTGGGGGGGAGACAATTTAAAAAAAAATTTTATTATAAGATTTATTTACATTTTTTTATTTTTTCCCCCTTTTGTTTCTGTTCCTCCCCTATCCTCGTCCCCTTGTCCCCGCCTCTGGTCACTCCATCTCCTCTTTCACTGCTAGTTTTTTTGGTTTTTTGTTTTTTTTTTTGAGACTAGGTCTTGCTATTTTTAACCGTGGAACTGCAGGCTCTCGTTGCCCAGGGTACCACAGACTCAAGCAATCCCCAGCCTCAGCTTCCCAGGTAGCTGGGATTACAAGCACGCGCCACCAAGCCCAGCTATTTTTTTGGAACTAGGTCTCGCTATGAGTCCCAGACAGGACTCGAACTGCAATCCCTAGCCCCAGCCACTTCATAGGCTGAAGTTTACAGGCACGAGCCACCGTGCCTGGCCCTCACTGCCAGTTTTTGGTCAATTTTTAGCCCATTGGATTTTTCCTCTTCTTTCCTGGAGCAATGTCCTTTTCCCAGGTGAAGAGGTGTTTTCCTGGGACATAGTGGCCTGTGCTTAGTTTTCCAGATGTAGCTTTGTTGCTTATAGCCTGTTTGCACCTGTTTGGATCCTTTCAGTGCCTCCTCCTTCTTACTGGTCGTCTTCTCCAACCCAGTTTCTGTCACATTTTGCTTCTTTGCTTCAAAGCTCAGGTCTCTGGCATTGAGAGCATCTCTCCCAGCCGTTGTGCACATAAAACATTTCTTGATTGGGATAGGCACTGGTGGGTGGTTGGTCTGGCTGGTTGTGGGGTGCTGTCCTGTCTCTGGCCTTCTCCCTATGGAAAGGGAGGGTGCCTCACCAGCAATGAAGGCATCTCTGAACCGGGAACTCCATTTCCACCTATGGAAACCTTGTGTGTGTATGTCTGTGACAGTTTGTCACTGTAGTTGGTCTCACAGTCCTGTGTCCCATGGATCCAAAATGTTTTTTCTGGCCCAGGTCTTAGTTCTTTCTCCTCACCTCCATCTTCAGGTGTATCTGCTTTTGAATTAGTGACTTAGTTGTTCCTGGCAAGGATTGACTGGATTTGGAGTAAATCAGAGGGGGTGTTAACACCCCACCACTACCCTTCCCTTTGGGCCTTGCCTGGCAATCCCCTCCCTCTCAATCAGGAAGGGGCTGCAAGGGAAGGTAGCAGCCTCATGGGGCATAATTGGCCTGTCTACCTGGCTGAGACAAGTGGAAATGGCTGGGACCAAGTGGACTTGATCCCAGGTCGTCTGTTAAGGTGGTTCCCCTGGAAGCCTCCCACAGGTGAAACAGAGGAAGGGGGGACCACCCACTTCTCAACCCCCCCCAAGTCTGGAAGGGGCTGCAAGGGAGGGTAGTAGAGATTCCAGGGGCATAGTTGGTCCCAGAGGATCACAATTTAAAGAACCCTCCACATTTTAAAAACAGCTGAAGTTTGTATATTGTTTTCTCTTTATAATTTTGCACTTATGTTATGCACAGTCATGATCAGACATGCACAGCAGGAACAGGACTAGGATTATTTAAGAAGGCACTAACTGAATGAATTCCAACTTTAATTGTTGTTGCTCCAATCTTCTGGGAGAAGGGGAGTGTGATGGAAGAGAATTGTTACAATTCCCTACCAGTATTTGAATCTTGTCCTCAGCAAGAACTGTCATTACCTTCGGAGAGAAATCAACATTTTCATCTACAAGACAGTCTTTAATGTAGTTTCTATCATCTCTGTGCTTCCCATTAGAACATGGAGACTCCTAGAGGTAGACACATTGTGCAAATGCATGAGGAAAAGACGGAAAGAATACACATCAAAGGTTTTGTGGTTTTCTTGGAATATTTCTAAAACATTCCAGGCACAAATGAATTAAGTTTTACAAACGAATTATGCAAAGGCATACAGAAAGTGATAGCACTAAAATTGTGACCTACCGCTGGACAACCCCAGCGGGGGTGGAAACGTTCTAGACTCTCTCCTGTGTGACCCTGAGCGCTTGTCTTTCCAGGTTCAGGGGCTTCTGTCACCCCATCTGAGCCTGGGGTTCCAGCTGCAGCCCTCATTCTAAACAAGGAGAGGGTTTGATAGGGCACTCCTGCCCTCCCCCCACCCCACCCCCTATCCGGGTCTTGAGAGCAAGTCACTATAGCACCTGCTCTGCATCCCCAGAATTACCACTGGGTGAATTAGAGGAAGAAGACCCAGACCAGGCAGCCTTAGTAGCACTGGGATTGGGAGGAAAGAGAAAAAATCATTTCAGGGACAGCAGAGACCCCCTCCGTCTGGGCCAAAGACTGAACTTACCAGACGATTATTACTCTTACCAGTGCTGTCGTCACGGCCGTCAAGTGTGAGACCCACAGCCCCGGACCAGTGATTACGCCAGAACCTCATTGCGCTAGCTAGCTGGTGACGCGCAGCGGGCCCCGCGTTGTGGAGAGGTGGGAGGTGAAGAAGGCGTGTTCCAAAGGATGCAGGCGAGAACTGTCACGTGCCCCCCGAAATGAGGACTGGAGGCGCCCTCTGTCTTACTCCCTCTCCCTGCGATCGCAATTAGGCGCGCGTCGCGTCCTCAGGTGCTCCGGGTTTCCCCACGTCACCTGCAGTCAGGGCGCCCCCCCGCGACGCCGCCATTCATTCCTCCTACACCGGACGCGCAACGCCTGGCCGCCGGGGCCAGGAGAAACCTCCAGCGCCGCCGGCGCTTCGAGCCTGAGTTTTGGTGCCAGCAACCTGGCTGGCTGGTGGTGGTGGTGGGGTCTGCCCTGGTGCGCGCGCGTTGGCGCAGACCGAGACCCCTCGGAGGAGAGGCCGAGACACCGAGAGATTCAGGGGCAACCAGATGCAGAGGCAGATTGAGAAGGGCCGAGAAGCGCAGGTGACAGACGTAGACGGAGGCTGTGACACAGAGACATGGGGCACAGAAACAGAGATATAAGCAGACGCAAAGGTACTGATGACCACAACCAGGGACAGACGCTGAAGGTTTTCGAGACACAGACTCCAAACGAACAATTTAAGAGCAGAAGATCGCACCAGCCGCTGGGACACCAACCGGTCTGAGCCATTCCCGCGTCCGGAGGGTTTCGCGCTCTCCAGCGCTCTTCACCCGGCACCCGACCCTCCACCCCGCCGGGATTCCTGCCACCTCTCTCCCCCACCTCCTGCCTCCTAGTGCCGGCCGCGTTCAGGCCTTCCCGCCCGGCCCCGCCCCCAACTCCCAGTCCCCTAGTTGGCGTCTCCCAATCTGAGTGCCAGACCCTTCTCCAGTTGGCGGAGGCCATGGACTCAGCCGACACTCCCGCCATTTGCACAGGACCCTCCCACCGCTCGATCCATTCGCACCCCAGAGAGTTGAGCGCGCTCCTGTCCCACACCCCCACCCCCGCCTCTCTCCAGGCCGGTGCCTGCCCCGCCTCCACCGCGCCCCGCCCGCCGCGCTCTGCGGCAGCCGGCCGCTCATCGTCATTCCGCTCTCGCCGCCGCCGCCACCCCCGCCCCCCGCGCACCGCCCCCGCCCGGTCCCCGCCACCGCCGCCGCCGCCGCCTGCCCAGCGGCCCGGGAGGCGGAGGCGCGGGGGAGGAGGCCCCGCTTGGCTCCGCAGCCCCGGATGCTGCATGACTTCATCCTTCCGCCGGCTCCCCTGCTGAGCTAGGGCCGGTCCGGCAGCTAGCCCGCCACTCGCGCCCCGCCGCAGTCCCGCGCCCACCCCTCGCCCGCCATGTCCGAGATCCTGCCCTATAGTGAGGACAAGATGGGCCGCTTCGGCGCCGACTCCGAGGGCTCCGACCTCTCCTTCAGCTGCCGCCTGCAGGACACCAACTCCTTCTTCACGGGTAACCAGGCCAAGCGACCCCCCAAGCTGGGCCAGATCGGCCGAGCCAAGAGAGGTACGCGGCCGGGGCCCGGAGTCGTCGCCTGACCCAGAAACCCTCCGCTGGGCGCCCCCCGGCTGCAGTTCCCCGCCAAGCGACCGCAGCTATTGCCGCAAACCAACACAGCCGGGGCTTGAGGGAAGGGAGGGGGGTCCCTGCTGCAGTGTTGTGCTCTCCTCTTCCCCTCTCCCGGGAACGCAGTGCCCCGGATTCGCTGCACACCACCTCTGGAAGTAGAGCCCTGGCACCCGGGCGAGGGGGAGGGGCCGGTCGGGGCCGGTCGGGGCATTTGGGGCAGCCTGGAAGTAGGATCGCGGGGTGATGCGCCTCTTCAGGATCAAACGATGAGTCGGTGGATGCTACGGAAGAACCTTCGGGTGGGGAAGGACGTCCGATTAAAAAAGAGGGCAGGGGGCCCGAGGGTTCGGTTGTCCTGGTTGTTTGCATGGGGAGGGGGACTCTGGTGGGTGCTAGAATCAGAAGAGTGGGTTTGAGCGGCAAGAGGGTTAAGTTGGGTAGAGGGTCGGACGAAATGGAGATTCCGTTTGAGGAGGGGGGTTCTGTTGAACTGAGGGTTGAAGGAGATCCCACGAGCAAAAGCTTGGAGGGAAAAGAGCTCAGGTGGCAGGAGGGCTTGGACTTGGAAGGCTGAACGGCTCGGAGCCTTTGGAAGAGGGGGCGTTCCTCCACAGGGAGGGTAGGGGGGTCTTGGGAGATGGGCTTGCAGCGGGTTGACTCGGCAGGAAGAGTTCAGGTGGGAAGGGCACAGTGGTTCTAAGAGGATGCGGGGGGAACGAGGGGCGTCGCTGGACCACCAGCAGTAACTGAGCGGGCTCGGGCTCGTGGACGCGGGGCCCATTTTCGCTGCCGCCCCCTGAGGCCGCGCGGCTGACGCGCTTTCTCCCTGCGCAGTGGTGATCGAGGATGACCGGATAGACGACGTGCTGAAGGGGATGGGGGAGAAGCCGCCGTCCGGAGTGTAGACGCGCCGGCTCGGGCGGCGGGCTCCGGGCCCAGCCCCGCAGCGGCCAGGAGCGCGGGCCGGCGATGCGGCTGCCGGCGCCCCCCACCCCGGCCCAGGCGCCCGCAGGCGGGGGCTGCAGGGCTGCGCCGCCTCGAGGTCAGAGTCGCTGCCGCCGCCGCCAGTCACTCCGGAGCTGTCCGCTTCAGCACCACGGCGGCGGCGGTAGCGGCGGCGCAGACCGACCCGGAGCCCGCTGCCGAGCTCATGCACTTTAGAACCTCGGGCCGCAGCCCCACCCCGCACACCGGAACGGACACAGAGACCCGCGGCTCTCAGCCCCCGGCCCGGCCCGGCCCGCCCCCTCCCGCACGGCTCCCCTGCCCCGCCCCTCTCCGGCCGGTCTTGTCCGCAGACTCAGCCGGTGTCGGGGCCGCGCGCGGCCAGGGATGTGTGGCTGCGTTATTGCATGAGCTTCCCACCCACCTGAGCCCAGTCCTCCAGGCCGCTCCTCACCCCCATCCCTGTCTGATGTGACCCCAGCCTCCGCCTCTTTCTAAGGGACTTCCTCAGCACATTTGTATTTTTATATCCGATTCTTTGTTTACTGGCACCCCTCATGGTTCCTGCCCCCCCCCCCCGCCCCCACCCCCAACGGTCTCAACCAAGCTCTTCTGCGCCTGGCAGATCGGACTGTGTTGAGTCTGGGATGGGACAAGCCCCACACGGTAACCAACCACATGGCCAGTCTGCCCAGGCCTGACCCCAGGTAGATCTCTGGCAGATCCCTCCCCTCAAGGTATCTATCACCTTCCTGGGACCCAAGTCTGATTTTACCTTGGGCCCCTGAGTCCCCAAATGGGGACTGCTCTGAACCTTTGGACAACACCTGTGGCCCTCGAGATGTTCTCAGCCCAGAGGTGTCCTTTGTAAATGTTCCTTCATCTTCACTGTACCAGGAGTGTGTGAATAAACACAGACCTCCCTGTGTGTGTGTGGCCACTGCTTTAGTCTGCTCAGGGATCAGACCAAAACGCCTCCATTCCTTTTGGGGAGGAAGTGGGTAGGACTTGGGCTCTGAGGTGCATGTTACTGACTGAGACTGGCTGCTAAGTGAACCCAGGCTGGCTAGCCTGGCCTGGGAACAGCATCACAGCATGGCCTCCTTGGGTAGTTCTACAACCTAAGCAGAACAGATCATCAGGGCTGGGGCTAGAGCTAGGGTTAGAAGCACAAATCAATCTAAAGGCAGCCGCCTATGGATAAATCTAGATTGGATGGGAGTCAGTAACACGTTTCAAGGATGCAGGTTTCCCAGAATGACTGGCATGCAGAGGGCTTGTGCTGAGTTTTGCCGTAGAGGCTGAAACGGTGCAGTAGGAGAGGATGTTGGGGAGCCCAGGGAGATCTGAGCATGTGAAGTCCTGGGATATGAACTCTAGTTTGACCTGGGCTGTATTGTTTCATATGAGGCTGCTCCTATCTCCTCCACCTAAGGCATGATCCCCTGGATGCAAGCACTTTAGGCCCAATTCTAAGCAGTGAGTCAGGAATTCCAACTACTTGTGGAACTGAGGGAAGGGCAGGGAGGACTGGGTAATCGTGCTTCTGGTTTCATAGCTGAATGGCACTGAGAAAGTCCTCGTGATCTGAGTCTTGGAGGAAGACAGGTGAGCTGGGAGATTTGGAGGGTGAGAGGAGCTGAGCCCCGAGAGCCAGCTGGGCCCCAGTGAGTTCTTTGCCCTTGTGCATGAGGTAGAGATGAAAGTGAAAACCGCTGCCATATGTTGCATGCCTCAGGGACCAGCCATAACAGGCCTGGGCATAGTGTCTGGTCCGAAAGTGGGGGGCAGCAGAAGTCAGTGAGATGAACCGGCCCTCTGGGACCAGCACTCGGCTCACCTGTAAGATAGAGAAGCCATTGGTGAAGAGTCCATCTTCAGCTTCTCAAAGGCCAGTATTGCCCAGATGTTGTTACAATGAAACTTCAAGTACTACCCTATGTCCAGAACTTCAGGCTTTCCATGGGAAAAGAATGAACCTACTCTACCCCTGGCTGTTCTGTGGAGCTAGGGCTATAGTCTAAACAAGTAGGAACATGGGAGTGATTTCAGGTACAGGAGCCACTACTTTCCCATCAACTGCTCACCTTTCCACTCTGTTACTTCTCTGAAACAGGGTTGCTAGCTCATCCCTATGGCAACCTAACAACCAGCTCTATGAACCTGCCTACTCCAGCCCCCTTTCTTTATGTATGACCTACTATCATCTCGTCTTCCTTGAGGGAACCAGTCCTGAGGATGACCCATCCTTGCTCCAAACCATGCCTCCTTCTGACTTCTGGGTTCTTCCAATCTCCTAAAACTTCAGCCCTTACCCCTACCTCTTGGTCTGCCTTCCTTTATTATTGCTCCCTCACCTCACTCAGCACCTGGTCCACAGTATGGACACCTTCAGCAGACACAGTCCAGGGGTCCTGTTCTCCAGCCAGCAGGGCATCCAGTGTGCCCTTCTCGAGCACCACGTCGAAGGAGCCACTGGGAAAGCCCAGGGCCCGCACATCCATGGTCTCCCAGCGCAGCTTGGGCACGTGGGCATACCGAGCCCGCATGGCGGCCACCACTACTGATGAATAGTCCACACTGGTCACGTCAGGGAAGCCCCCAAGGAACAGCTCATAGCTCAGGGCGCTATTCCCGCAGCCTAGGGTGGGAAAGGGTGAGTGGCAAAAGGACTGGGTTAGCTTTAGGTTTCCTTTTTTTTTTTGAGACTAGGTCTTGCTATGTTGTTCAGGGTAGTCCCAATCCCGTGAACTCAAGCGATCCCCAGCCTCAGCCTCCCTCCCAGGTAGCTAGGATTACGGATGTGCACCACCATGCCTGGCTATTTTTTTTTTTTAGACTAGGTCTCGCTATGTCACCTGGGGTAGCCTCATACCCACGACCTCAAGCGATTCCTAGCCTCAGCCTCCTGAGGCTGGAGTTAAAGATGTGCACCACTGCACCCGGCCCCTAGCTTTGGGTTTTCACCTCCCTGCTTATCCATCCACCCATGGCCCATTTTTTATCAGCCCAATCCTTCCCATACTAAGAAGCAGCAAGGCACAGAAAAGAGCACATATCACAGACCTGGGCACATATCAAGGTTCTATCATTCCTAGCTGCGTGAACTAGGTCAGGTGGTTTTCATATTAGCAATGTAAATTTCCAGTTCAGAAGAATGAAAACAATGCCTAGCTTATATGTAGGATGTGATGCACTAAACTTGAAAACCAAAACAGCTGCTCTGAGTTTAGGAGTTCAAAAGATTTGGGTTCTGATTACCATCATCATGCAGCCATGGGAAATCACTCAAATCTGATTCAACTTTCTCAAATTCAGAAAGGGAATACTACTGACATCATTAGGTTCATAATACTATTATTAGGATAATAATAATATTATTACTATTATTATTATTATATCTAGTCCCTAACTTCTCAGAGAACCTATGACAATATCAGCTCTGAGAAGACTGTGTTAAAGGTTATTATCCTACTTTGGTGTCCAAGGCAGGTAACAAGTGAAGGGGAAGACTAGATGGGAAAACACAGTGGAGTTGATCCCTTGAAATTCCTTAATGTATGTATTGAGCACTAAATATTGGGCTCTTGTGGTGAAGAGTCCCCTCCACCCTCAAGGGTGCTCACCTGTACTCTTATGAGAGAACAGATTTGTAGTCAGGCAGGGAGTGTTTTGATAGGATTAGTCTGCAGGAACACAAAGAATGGTCAGGTGGGTCAATCAAAGGTTTCAGGAAAGCTGACAATAATGAGAGTCTTGAAGAATCATAACATTCTCATAAGAAGTGCCTGGAAAGCAGTTGCAAAGAGAGCAGGGTCAAAGGATTAGAACTTAGAGGAAAAGATATAGATCCATAGCCCAGTGGGTCGGATGACTTCCTCTGAAGATCTGTGGGCCTCTTCCATGCCCCCTTGTGGTCAGTTTCAATCTGAGAATGGGGCTAGATGACAGCACGTGGAGATCTCTAGCTCTTGGTATTAGATTGCCTTTAATCCCCATTTGTCTAAGAGGATCAGAGTCAGCTCTGGGGATATAGCTTATCTAGTAGGGTTTGGCACCTGAATAGATTGCTCAGACTGTTGGCTGGTCTTCAGTTGCCCCATCCTGAGTTCCTCCTTAGGACCTGAGACTCAGGGAGCTATCTTACCTGAAATACCCAATGCAAATCTTCCCCACACTGGAGTTAGAACAAACTTTATCAGATATACCATGCAGGATGGGAGGTAAAGATGGTTGAAAAAGAGACCCTAATTCAGTACAGGCTGAAATCCCATTGAGTTCTCTGATCCAAATTCCCTTCACCACCCCTTACCTGACCTCATATGCCTGCAACTACCCAACTGTGAGAAACAAACTCCCTTTGTTTCTCTTGATAAGAACAGCACCTTTCAAGAGAATTTTACTAAAAAAAGGGAGAAAAAACTTGACCATAGGGTGAATTATATTTACAAAGCAGTGATTTTTGATCCTGATATCTTAGAGATTTGGGGCCAGCAACTAAGATGGGGCTTGAGAAGGCTATTGCCTCTCTAGGTAGACTCTAGGAAAGCAGATTTCTGGAACATTGAATCATACCCATACATGGGAGCCCAAGTACCCATACATGGGAGCCCAAAGCTATGTGGATGCTATCCTAATACCAAGAGACTGATGTATAAACCAGAATGTCAGTTCATTAACTTATAACATGCAAAACTATGATCATGGGACTGAACTGTTAGTTCTCTGGTCAGTCTCTCTATATATACACAAAATACAGACTAAAGTCAAATAGTGATCAGAAGATCCCTATGGCATATGGTGGCAAGCAAGGAGAAAGAGCCAGTGAAGTATAATGATAGCACAACTGAGACAGTTATCTGCATTCATCTGCCATGACAATGTTCTAGCCATGGGGACCAAACACATAAGTCCTCACACACAGCACTCTGTTCTCTGAACAGTCCTGGATTGGACTGCCCTGCCTCTCTGATTCCTGTTTTCAATAATAATCATGACAGTGAATGGTAATTGGATTCTTGGTCCTATGGTAATGAAGTACTTTATAAGAATTATCTTAGTTTATTTTCACAGTAGCCCTACATAAAAAGTATTATTATTATTACCATTTTCTAGATGGGGAAATTGGGTCTGCTCAGGGGAGAGAAGAAACTTTCCCTAGGTCACATGGTCAGTGTTAGAACTAGCATTTGGATACAGGCCTGTCTCATGCCAGAATCAGAATTCTTAAATCATTCAGCTAAACTGTCCCCCAGTTTTCAAGAGGCCCAATCATTCACCTTCAGTGAAAATATTTTGACTTTAGCTATATCAATATGACCACTAACCTAGAAAGTCTTGTGAACTACTCACCCCTAGGGAATATCATAAGGAGTTGTACATTCCGTAGCACCTATGTGTTTGTTAAGGTGACTATAACATAGGGTATTCCCCAAGGTGGATCCTATCACTAGATCTCAGGAAAGCTGCCTGATAAGTTTTCCTTCCTGATTTTTAAGATGTTCTTCCACTCTATACAAAAAAGAATATCTCCCAGGCAAGCAGATTTTATGACGATATTACTCTGCCAAACATCAACATAGAATCAGTTGTTGAAACTAAATCATATTGAAACAAAGATTCCAGGGACCCACCTTAGACCATCTCTGTTAGAACCATCCTTAAAATTAGGGTAGGGTTCAGCTTTCCAGGAGATTTTAATGCACGCTAAAGCTTGAAAAGTAGATATATGATAAATCCATAAATAAATGCAGTGGTCTAAAAGCACACACACAAAAAATTTTTTTTGAGACTAGGTCTTGCTATTTTTGCCCGTGGAACCGCAGGCTCTCGTTGCCCGGAGTACCACAGACTCAAGCAATCCCCAGCCTCAGCTTCCCAGGTAGCTGGGATTACAGGTACGTGCCACCACGCCCAGCTATTTTTTGGAACTAGGTCTCGCTACGGGCCCCAGGCAGGACTCGAACCGCGACCCCTAGCCCTGGCCGCTTCATAGGCTGAAGCTTACAGGCACGAGCCACCGTGCCCGGCTAAAAGCACAAAATTCAAGGGAGTTTTTAACTTTAGGAAAAAGGGACTTGGGGGAACACACAGAAAACCTTGAGAATACATGGAGACTTTCGTCAGGCATTGTCCTATGTCTCTTACACACTTGTTTAATCATCTTAAAAACCCAATAGATACGTATGCTTGCTTTCATAAGAATGAGAAAATGGAGGTACAGAAATCTAAGTATTTTGTCCAGGATTTCACAGCTAGGGTTCCATGATTTTGTCCATAATTCCATAAGTAAGAGATGATATATGGGAAGATCCCTATACAATTAGCTCTCTCCAAAACTCCAGGTTCTTAAGCTGTAGGTTATATTTCCTTCCCAGTCTCAGGAACGCTCTTTATCTCAAACTGAATAGGATATAGACACACATAATTTTATTATTTATACCTTACATACAATACTGTATAGATGTGCCATGTATATGAAGTACTTCAACTAAACATATATATAACATTATGCTATATATTATATATAATTGTATAATATATATAATTAAACATATATATATATACTTGTACAAACGGCAAAATAAGAATTATAATTGAAAGGAAACCAGCTGCTCAATCAAACTTCACTCTAGTCCTTAAGGCTGGCAGTGGAAGAGACTTCCTCGTTGTCCTCCAGGTTTCTTATGGGGAACAACCTCGGCTGCAATTTCTCCTCTTACCTCTGAGGGCGCTTTCCTCATCCTCACTACACACCTGACACTGGCCCAACTTCGCGTTAGAACTTGGAGAATGAGGGGATAAGTCTAAATGACGATGACAGCAAGAGCCCATCGGCGCGAACAGAAAAACGAGAGTATTCCGTTTGAGATGCCTACAACTGCCCTATCCGACTTGAGGTGGCAATCCCGTTTCTTTAAGTAAATATGAAGCTCACCCTTCAGGCAACTAGAGCTGGGACTTGAACTCTTCCTGTGAGCTCTCAGTGCTCTAGGCTGCCTCCGGAGGGTCGGGAAAGAGGTGCTAGGTCGCCTACCACGCTCGGTCTCAGAGAGACTGCCTTTCTCCAAGGGATTCTTGCCCCCACTCCCACCTCTCCAGCCCCCCATCCCCCAGCCCCCGGGACTAAGAATTTCTTGGCTCCTGTTTGCCCTGGCTAAATACTACAAGATTTTGTCTCTCGACTGGGGCGTCCTCTGAGAGGTGCAGACAGACACGAAAAAGCGGACAGGACAGGCCGGGACGGAGTTAGTTCAGCTAGCTCCGTCCCGGCCTGGGCAGCAACGGGACTACCCACCTAGCACGAGGATACGGTCCTCGGGTCGAAGCTCCGGCTCTAGGAGGGCACGGAAGGAGGAGAAGTCCCCGAACCACTCGTAGGGGGCAGAATCGGCCGCGCCCCGGTAGCGCTGGTCCCAGTATTGGACCTCACGGTACCCGCAGTTCCGCTCTGGTAACTCTGGCGGGGGTGCAGGGGTCTTGGGAGAGGCCATCCTTGCCGCCACAAGGCCTGCTGAGGCAGCTGGCCAGCACCTGTGGTAGCGGCTTGGCGCCCCAAAATAGCCAATGTGGATATCGGGATGTAGGAGGCGTGGCCTTCCCGTCTCCGCCCTCCATCTGCAGTTGCTCAATAGAAACACGTGGAACTTCCGTCCTCGGCTAAGCGCTCGTCCAAGAATACTCCGACTAGGAAAACTACATTATCTATACCCTAAATCCTCCGGCGGTACCGCTCACTTCTGAGTCATATTCTTGGCGTCAGACTTACTCGGGCTCACCACAAACCCTTATATTTTCAGTTTGGCGGCTTTTTCCACTAAGACGCCTGAGAAGTCATAAAGATTTCTTCCCAGTTTTGAGCACCTAGCAGGCTCGCAGGGGAGGGGGAAAGGAAAGTCTTGCTCTCCAAGAGAGGCTGGCATGAACACAGATGTTGCCAACCCAGGTCAAGTGGGATACCTGGGCGGGGGCACAGGACGCGTGGAGCAAGGTTGCTTCGGGCTCGATCTACATTAGAGGTCGTGTGTCCATGGTATGCACTGAGAAGTTAAAAATATTTCTGTTCGTACGGAGAGTGCAGACCATTTCGGGAGACAAGTGTCGAAGGGTAAATAAGACCGACAACTCCAGTGGGCGTTCAATGGGTTGGGACGCTCGGCTCAGCGAGCGGAACCTAAGTGTGGACCAGTCGCGCTTCCGGAGCGGTGGGACAGCAGAAACAGTGCACCGTCAAGATGGCGGCGGGCCCGCGGAAACGCGGCCGGGCAGGTCCGGTAGCTGGGGCGGCTGGTTTCTGCGGACAGTGGCTGCGGCGCGCCTGGCAAGACCGGCGACTACTGCTACTGGAGCCGCGTTACACGCTGCTGGTGGCCGCCTGCCTCTGCCTGGCGGAGGTGGGCATCACCTTCTGGGTCATTCACAGGGTGGCATGTGAGTGCGCCGAGGGGAAGAGGAGGGGAGGGAGGGGAACCCTCACCCCTGACCCAAACCGGGACCCAGTTTCGGAGTTCAAGCCCAGATCCCAGATGTACTAAGTCATCAATTGCAGACTCATGTCTTTATCAAAACCCCAAGCCTGCTACACAGAAACTCTATCTTAAGCCCCCCCTTACCCACCCACTCCCATAACGGAAGGAATGACCCTAGAGATTGGCCCTTTGCTTAGAACTATAGCTTGCCCCCGCTATGAAGGTAAACCAGCCTGGAAATCAGAGAACCTAGGTAGAAGCTAATGTATTGCCATTGCAACTTGTCTCTCTGGCTTTGGAAACAATACTTCTGCTGGATCTCAGTTTCTTCAAGTGTTCAATTCTGAAGTCAGTGGTCAACAATGGCATTTTTGTGACCACTTGAATTAATTTGGCACTGTTGGTGGTTACTTTCCAGGCTGACTGTAAATATGGCTTTCATGCTAAAGATGATTTTCAGCATATGTGTGTGTGAGAGAGGGAGAAACAGAAAGGAGGCGCAAAGGAGCAACCTTATTATATGCAAGGTGTTAATGATAACAGTGGTGGAAAAGTCAGGCATATGTCCCATTCAGGTGTGATAAGGTAGGAAATTTCACTGTGTCCTCTTCACCATGTTAGTAGTAAGATAGAGTGCTGTAAAAAGTACAGAGGCCAGACTTAAAGAGTCAGGAAAGGTTTCCTAATGTCCTTCTTGAAAAGTAAGAGCTAATAGTTGAGGAAGAGAAAGAGGGAAGATGAAGGTGAAGCCCTCTCCTTAGAAAGGATCCTGTATCAAGAGTCTAGTTCCTTTGAGGAACTAAGGACTTTTTAAGAGCTGAAACATGGAAATCAAAAGAGGGTAGTACTGAGAGATGAGATGACAGAATTGAGACCACATCATTGACAGTGCTGTAAGCCTTTTTAAGGAGGTAGATAGCATGGTGGCTAAGAATTTACAACCTCATGACTTCCAATTTCAACTGCCCTTCCTACCTCACTGATCTAGAGTTCGTCATCTAACCTCATTAATTCATAGGTTTCTCTTCTAAAAGTGAGAATAATAGAGTTTATCATAAAGAGCTTTGGGAATCACTGAAGAGTTTTAAGCAGGAGAACCTGACATGATTTTATTATAGAAGAAACGGGTTGCAGAGTGGGGATAAAAGGGGATAAAAGTGGAAGCTGGGGGCCTAATTAGTAGGCTATTGTGGTATCAGTGAGGATAATGATTGTGTTAGGCCCAAATTTGCATGTGTGATAGAGAAGGATGAGATAGAGCTATTTAAGTTGAAGAATTGGCAAGAATAGGGGAATGGTGATTGGAAATGAGAAAGAAAGAAGTATCTAAGATATTACCTAGAGTTGTTACCTGCCAACTAGGATGTTAGTGTTACTATTCATGGAACTCAGGGAAAGGAGCAGATTCCTAGTCGAAGCTCATGATTCAGTTAGATATGTTAAATTTGAGATTCTGGGGTTCATCCAGAGAATGTCAAGTAGGCAGTTAGATAAGGGCTTTTGATAGAAGCATTAGGAATGCATTGAAACTCATAATTGTGCTTTAATTGGCTGAAGTATGATGTGGGAAGAGCAGTTCAGAACTTCAGGTAATATGCCATCCTGTCCTTTTCCAGATACAGAGATCGACTGGAAGGCTTACATGGATGAGGTGGAAGGCGTCATCAATGGCACCTATGACTATACCCAGTTACAGGGTGACACTGGACCTCTTGTGTGAGTGGGGAGAAGAGGTTTCACAGCTGGTTGGATACCAACCTGGTTGGCCTGACCCCAACTCACACTCCCTCTCATCCTCCAGGTATCCTGCTGGCTTTGTCTATATCTTTATGGGGCTATATTATGCCACTGGGCAGGGCACTGACATCCGCATGGCCCAGCACATCTTTGCTGTACTCTACCTGGCCACCTTGCTGCTTGTCTTCTTGATCTACCACCAGACCTGCAAGGTGAGACCATACTACCAGGATACCAAGAGGCTCAACCTGAGAGTGTTGGATAGTGGGAATGAATCAAGGTTGGTGAGCTGACCTTGTTCCCCACTGTGCCCACCTCTCAGGTACCTCCCTTCGTCTTTTTCTTCATGTGTTGTGCCTCTTACCGTGTCCACTCCATCTTTGTGCTGCGACTCTTCAATGACCCAGTGGCCATGGCGTTGCTCTTCCTCAGTATCAACCTCCTGCTAGCACAGCGCTGGAGCTGGGGCTGCTGCTGTTTCAGGTCAATACTCTTCCCTTCTGATCCCGTCTCTCACATTCTATGTTTTTTTTCACTTTCTCCCCATTTTATGCAGGGGAGGGACTAAGGGAATGACCAGACAGTGTGGGCCAGTGAGAACCCCACTAGGCAAGTCCAGGTTCTAGAGAAACTCTGTCCCCACACCCCCTCCTGCTTCTCTTCCTGTCTCCCCTCCAGCATCTGTTGTTGGAGTGGTCCTTATATATTCTGAATATTGAGTTTATATTTGTTTACTCAGTCTGGACACAGATACCAGGTATCTGCTCCCTATCCCCAGGCTTTTTTCAGGCTATCATACCCTCCCTCTTCCAGGTCTGAATGTGGGCCCCAACTTGGAACTTATTGATGGGGGAGGGAAGGGTTGCTGTAGTGAAGGGGTTATGTATGGTATGCATCTTTGGGTTGGCCTTAGAGCTAACATTCATCCTCCCTCTCCATGCCCACCCCAGCCTGGCAGTCTCTGTGAAGATGAATGTGCTACTCTTTGCCCCTGGATTACTCTTCCTTCTCCTTGTGCAGTTTGGCCTCCGTGGGGCCCTCCCTAAGCTGGGCATCTGTGCTATTCTTCAGGTACGTTTCTCTTCGTCTTTTCCCTTTCTGGCCCCCTTCCATCCATCAAACTTTCTCAAAATTGAATGGCAGGGCCGGGCATGGTGGCTCGTGCCTGTAAGCTTCAGCCTATGAAGCGGCCAGGGCTAGGGGTCGTGGCTGAGTCCACCTGGAGCCCGTAGCAAGACCTAGTTCCCAAAAAAAAAAAAAAAAAAAAAAGCTGAGCATGGTGGCACACACCTGTAATCCCAGCTACGTGGGAAACTGAGGCTGGAGATTGCTTGAGTCTGTGGTACCCCAGGCAACAAGAGCCTGCGGTTCCACAGGCAAAAATAGTGAGACCTAGTCTCAAAAACAAACAAACAAAAAAAAAAATTGAATGACAGGATTTGATGACAGGAGTTGATTCTGGGATGGGAAGTCATTACCTCTGGACTTTGGTTTCTTTAGCTATAAAATAATTGTGTTTGAACTAGATAGTCTCTGTGGGCCCTTCTAACGCTTTCTATTTATGACTTGTTAAATGCAAACTTAAAGCACCGTTACTACCTGTCTCTGACTTCTTTGGCCCTGGGCTCTGGCTTGGAAGACGTTGGAAGGTGGGGGGCTGTTGACCTTCCTACTATTCCTGGTGGGAATTAGTACCTCTGGGACTAGACCCTGTTCTCACTCCTCTCAGTGATTAGCATGAAGATTGGGGGTGTGCCTGAGCAGGTCTGCTGACATCTCACCCATCCTCAGGTGGTTCTGGGACTGCCCTTCCTATTGGAGAATCCTGTTGGCTATCTGTCCCGCTCCTTTGACCTTGGACGCCAGTTTCTCTTCCGGTGGACAGTAAATTGGCGCTTCCTCCCTGAGGCCCTCTTCCTGAATCGTGCCTTTCACCTGGCACTATTGGCTGCCCACCTCACCCTGCTCTTGCTCTTTGCCCTCTGCAGGTGGCACAGGTGAGAAAAGGGAGCAGTGCCTTGGGCCGAGTGAGGGCCTAAGGCCTTTGGGGGCTGTTTGGGGGAGATGGTGGGCTCATGGGAGTAAATCTAGAGCTTGGCCCATGGAGCAGGGTGGGTGAGGCGGGGAAGACGCGAGAAGGGTGGGGGATTCATAAATGCCTGGATGGTTTCTCACCAGGACAGGGGAAAGTATCCTATCACTGCTAAAGGATCCCTCCAAAAGGAAAGTTCCACCCCAGCCCCTCAAACCCAATCATATCCTTTAAATCGTGGTGGGAAGGTAAGTCTTGCCTTCTCTAGATGTAGATGGGGTCCTGGTCAATTAGTCCTGGATGGTTGATGACCTTGGGCGGGGAAAGTGAAGAGACTCCAGTAATAGCAAAAGGGCCTGTTCTCAGAGCTCCTGCTCTGTGCCAAATACCATGCTAAGCACTTTACACATTGTGAATTTCATGCTTCGTTCTAAACATTGCTGAATAACCATTGTGAGTGCTTACCTTCTTGCCTGGTGCTGTCATAAGAGATTTATGTTCATTCTAACATTTAAGATTAACAAGAGACCCTGGCTGGGCACGGTGGCACGTGCCTGAAAGTGACACCTTATGGAGTCACGACAGGGTCTGGGGATCGCGGTTTGAGTTCCACCCGGTGCAACACAGTGAGACCTAGTCCCAAAAGATAGCTGGGCATGGTGGTACGCGCCTGTAATTCTAGCTACCTGGGAAGCTGAGGCTGGGGATTGCTTGAGTTCATGGTACCACGGGCAATGTGAGCCTGCGGTTCCATGGGCAAAAATAGCAAGACCTAGTCTTGAAAAAAAAAAAGACAAGAGACCCTGGGATAAGGTATTTTATTATGCTCATCTTATAGATGTCAAAACCGAGGGCTTTAAATGGTAATTTACCAAGGTAAATAATTTGCTAAGACATTGTTAGTGATAGGTTAAAATTCATTAGGCTTTATGGCCTCTAGGTATTGCTGTCATCATATTAGTTTGAGAAGCCATTCCCGAGCCATTAAAAATTTGCACAAATGAATGCATCTTGGAATGGCAGAGCCAGGAACTTCTTGACCATACAACTCTTGCGTGTCTGCTTTGGAAACTCCCTCTTACCCCTTTTCACTTCTGATCACCCACCACCACCCCAATTCCTGCCCCTTTGGCTCCTGCCCTTGGCCTTGACCACTGCATACAGATAGTTTCTACCCTCTTCACCTCTAACTTCATTGGCATCTGCTTCAGCCGCTCCCTCCACTACCAGTTCTACGTCTGGTATTTCCACACACTGCCCTACCTCCTGTGGGCCACACCTGCACGCTGGCTCTCACATCTGCTCAGGTATGGCTGGGACAACCTGGGGTAATTGTGGGGAGGTGGGAAGGGCTAGGGAGATCCTCAACCCAAGACTGACCATGGCGGGGCACTGATAAGCTTGATGGCAGCAAGCCTGGACACTGGACAACCTGGGGCTTATTTCTCATCTCCAGGTTGCTGGTGCTGGGGCTCATTGAGCTCTCCTGGAATACATACCCATCTACATCCTGCAGCTCCGCTGCCCTGCACGTGTGTCATGCTGTCATACTGCTGCAGCTCTGGCTAGGACCCCAGCCTTTCCCCAAGAGCGTCCAGCACAGCAGAAAGGCCCGTTGAAACCTACCTTTCCCCTCCAGTCCTCTCTCAGGACCCTGGATGGGATGGACTCTGTGCCCTACCCAATAAACCTTACCAAGTCCACTTCTGTGCAGCCTGCACGGAAGTGTCTGGACAAGGATGGGAGGGCCATGCACATGGCAGATAAAGAATTCATTCAGGCGGTCCTAAGAGGCACTTTATTGCATAAGGTTTGGGAACTGTGGCTCTCTCCCCTTCCACTGCACTGCATAGAGCAAGGGGAGGGATGGGGTGGGAGGAGCAGGAGAGAGCACAGGCAGGCACTTTCTGTAAGGGCAAGAGGATTGGGGAAGGGAAAGGGGAATGAGGAATGAGAAGCAGTGGGGGAGATGAGGAGGTGGGCAGGCTGACACCTGCTTACCCCTTCCCAGCACCTAGACTCAAGACTAGAGCTGGGTGGCAGTGACTTAAGTGTGTTGGGGGAGAACAGGAAGTCATCCTGAGCAATAGGCTCACACATGCTCACACATTGGCTGGACTGTAGCACAGCAAGTGTAGCTGCAGGTTCTGGTCCCAGTGGCGCAGCAGTAAGAAGAGACCCCGGGCCGCAGCCTTGAGGGCAACAAGGTCGAGGCCATCAGGCAGGTGCTGGGCCCTCAGCCAACAGTCAGCCTTAGCTGCTGCCAGTTCCCATTCGCCAAAGGCTGCGGCACAGCGGTGCTCCAGCCATGCAAGTGCCACAGCCGTAGCCCAGGTCCGGCTCCTCAAGTCTGCGCCGCTTGAACCCTCTGCCCCCTCTGAGACCTCAGTGTCTGAGCCCCGCCCACTGTCCACTTGGCCTGGACCCTCAGAGCCTGAGCTGGGGGATGGGCTGCAGGAGGCTGTGGCACTATTGCCTTGGCCAACACCAGGACCAAGAAGTGCCCAGGGAGATGAGGCTGAGGTAGGGCTGAGACTGGCACGGTGCACAGCGAAGGGTGAGGCACGGCACAGGCGCTCCTTTGGGATGCGCACCGCGTTGCTGAAGGGTGTGTCTAGGCGGAAGGAGCCTGGTGCCTCCTGTAACCGCACCTGAGGAGAGAGGAGGTGGGGGGAGAAGTGAGCTGAGACAGTACTCTGTCACTGGTGATGCTACCCTCCACCTCCCGAGTCCTCACCAAGGGTAGGTAGTCATGGTCACTGGTCTGGCTCAGGTCGGGGCTACAGAGTCTGCGACTGTTTGATCCTCTGGCCTTCCAACGACCCAGGCTGAGCCTAGCAGGAGGCTGAGAGGGCAGATGAGGGTCTCCAGTAGGGTCTGCAGGGTCCCCCAAAGCAGGCTTGGACCTGTTATTTTGGTCCTGGTCCTGGTTCTGGTCCTGACCACCTGCTAAAGAACTTCCCTGAAGTCCTGCAGTAGAGCCAGTCATTGCCAGTGATAGTTTCTAAGGGGGTTGCTTAGAAACCTTTCCCCAAATCTGTTACCTTTAGAGTGGACAACTATGGGCAGAGAAGCTGCATCTAGTTGGCGCTGAGAGGCAGAGGGGGTTCCTGGGGGCTCAGCTGGCTCTGCAAGGGTATAGGAGATAGAGGAGAGGTTTGTCCTGGAGGGTGGCCATAAGTTGAATTATCAGCACCTGAGTTCACAAGGGTCGGATCCTACCTGAACTCCGCACCTGCAGGGCTAAGGGCAGGACCTCCCTAGTAGTAGCATCAACAGCTACAGGACAGGTGAAGCATGAGGGGGCAGAGCTGACTTTGCTTGTCTGAAGGGCTCGGAGCCAGGACCTCCGGGCATGGCCTGTGAAACCAAGGAAGGGATGTACTCTAACTAGCCACCCTCACAAGGTTTCATAAAAGTAGTCTTAGTGTTCTCCATAGTTATCCTCTGTCCACCTTAAACCAAATGGTATTCCTTCTCAGACCCAGGAATAGCTCAGACTCCCCAGTTTTGACAGACGTTTAGGCTAAGCCCTCAGTTCCCAGCGAGTAGACCCCCTGGCCACCGAAAAACTCAACACTTTTGACACCACTCAGGAAGTATCAGCTGTGGTGCCTTTCTCATCCAGTCATTTTAGCTTTGTCCAGCAGAATTTTCTGCAATGATAGACATGCTCTTTATCTGCATGATCAAATATGGTAGCCTCTAGTCACATATGGCAATTAAGCACTTGAAGTGCATCGTGAAACTACAGAACTGAGATTTTTAATTAATTTTAATAATCCTTCTGAATGAAAGGTTTTATGTTATGATCACTGTGAATCATTACACGATTGTGTTTTCTTTGTTGACTGCTAGGAAACTTAACCAATTTTGGGTGCCATGCTTTTAAAGGACATATAACTTCATGTTGTGCCTCTTTCCTTACTCTGTTTATTATCCTGTTTCCCCCATTGCTCTGCTTGTTTGTTGTTCTTTTTTTCCTTGTCAAGGTCGGTGAGCTACCGCAAATTGTTCATGAGCAAGGTGAGGTATAAAGAGTGAACAGAAGCATAGATCCCCCTCCACCTCTCTGTGCCCCACACAAGAACCTCTGGCCCTTACCGGACCTGTAGCAACTCACCTCGGTCAGCCATGGTCTCAGCTCCTCCTCGAAGAGCCAGCTGTTCATTGTCCCGGACCACAGAGGCTGCTGTCAGCCGGTGGAATGCTTGATCCCAGGAACCTTCTCTCTCAAGGGGTGATAGAGGCCGTGAACCATTATCCTTAGGCCCCCATAGTGTCTCAAGCCCAATGCCCACCTCCCAACACATAGGTTGTTCCCCACACAAGGCCTGGATAACCACATGGCAGCGTGGAGTCTGGGGAGGTGGTGGCACAGCTGGAGGGGCCGACTCCCCATTGTGGGGCACAGCTGTGAACAAGAAGGATGGTTCCATCAACATGTCCCAGTCCATGGGGGTTGGGGAGAGTAGGCTTGCTGCGGAAAGAAGATGACAAGGGCAGGGGTAACGTGCCCTGGGCACCACCTCCCCAAGGTCTCCGTGTCAGAATCCAGCTTCCCATCCAACGCTTACCTGAGTCATCCACACCTTGTCCCAGCTGCTGCCCTGACTCAGGGCCTGATCCATCTGGTGCCACACCCACAGAGGGGTGCCGGGGGCGACCAGGGACTGGGTTCACTTGGCCTGGGGGCGATGAGAGGCTTCTACCGGCTAGAGCTGCTCTGCGTCTGCGGCCCAGCACCTCAGCACTCAAGGCCCCGGGCTGCATGTGAGAAATGGGGTCCACTGGTTAAGAGAAGCGGAATGAACTTCCACACATACAAGGGCCAGATGCCCCTTTGTCTGAAACCCAGGATAAGGGGGCCTCTGCCCTCCTTCCCAGTGTCCTCGTACTCCATGCTTTATTTTCCACTTGAGGCTGTTCCTTATCTCTGGTTTTGTTCATGTCTGTCCCCTTTCACCTGGCTACTTATACTTCTAGGTGTGGTGCTTCCTTTCCTGACTCCCCTAGGACAGGATTAGTCCTAGGGGAGTCAGGATATGAGCCCCCATAAAACGCGCCTATGCTCCTCGTATTTCGCCTGGTATCATCAGTTTAGATTTACCCATCTCCAGCTAAACTTGATGGAAACCACTGCATTGTTATGGGATACAGCAGATGGGCAGTACGTGTTTGCTAGATACCTGGTAGATGTTTGTGGACTGAATCTCACCTTGATTGGAGGCAGGGGGCAGGAGCAGAAGCCTGCAGGTTCTCCCCAGGCCAGGCTGCGGCAGCCCTGCTGAGAAGGGGGGTCCAGGAGAGCATTCCCTTCAGAAGAGCCAGGGCCCTGGGAGCCAAGGGACTCACCACTGCCCGTGGAGGCTGGACCTGGCTCGGGGCTGGCAGAGCAGTGGGTGAGCACATACTGCTCCCGGATGTATGAGGACTGGAAGATGCGGCGCCATATGGCTGTGTCAGAGGAGGGGTTGGGTCCAGGATCCGTGACTGGGTCTGTTAGAGCATCAGCACCTAGTGCGAGACAGGAAAACAGACCCCAGCCCTGGGCTATCCCACTGCTCCCTCCTCCAACAGCCACACACATATATCCAGTACTCACTCCGCTCTGAATCCCCAGCAGCCCATGGGCTGGACAGCTCTGCTGACACAGTGCCTACTTCTGGTGGTTCTGAAGTGCCAGTGGGCTCAGTGCCAGGGCTGGTGGCAGATGGCACTTCCTCTGGAGATGGGAACACAGAGCCACCCAAGCTCTGCCAACCAGGCTCTTGACCCTAGAGAGGGGTAGACATCAACAGGGAAAAAAATTAATTGAAAAAAGGGAAAGCGATCTACTTCTTTTCAAACAGGATTTCAGATGGCTCATGCAAGGGGTGACAAACAATAAACCAGAAATGAAAGACCAGAGCTAAGCAGAGGGTTAATAGAACAGCTGGAGCGGAGCTTCCTGGCAGCCAGGTACAGAGATGAACAGGTCATTTTAGCTCTCATAATCAGGAGGAAGCTTATCATTTCTGAAATTCCTACCAGAAGTCAAGTATCCTACCAAGAGCATGAGTGTTTCGTCCTCTATTTACAATGCTATGAAAAAGTCAGTATGAGGAAATGGGCTCAGAGAGATTAAATGACTTACCCAAAATCATGGCAGAGTTGGGTTCTGAGATTTTTTTTTTTTTTTTTTTTTTGGAGAGGGAGGTTCTGAGATTTTATCTAGATCATGTTCCACCTGTCCCTGAATGTTAGGGGAAATAATTGGATGGTGTTTTCTGTATGGCACTGTGTGATATAACGAGCGCGTGTGAACACAAAGCTCACAGGTGACGCCAGAGCTGTTTCCCGTGGCTGTGTGCTTTAGTGATCTTTGGTCAAGGCCAAAGGTAACACTTTTCAGTATAACTCGGTGCAAGACCTTATAAGGGGGTCGCCCTAGTATGCACTCACCTGGGGGTGACTGACCTCTGGGGAAGCCTAAGGGGTAGGTAAGCTTGTCAGGGGAAGTGAAAGAAGAATTTTGAAGAGATGACTTCAGCTTTCCAAGGCCCACCTCCTGCACCCCAACCCAGGCCTACCCCCAGGGGGCGGGACCGGAAGCCATCCACCCTGAAGAGTGAGCAGTAACCAAGCAGCTGGTCCCCTGGATAGAGTGCTGGGATCTCCCGGGGTGTGAGCAGTGCCTCAGCAGCATCAGGTACAAACCAGTCCACAGAGATGTCACTCAAAGCAGGCTCCAGTGCCTTCCGCAGTGCCTGCACCAGCTGGGAGGATGGGGCCAAGAGAGGGCAAGGGGGG
>PVHY01005859.1:0-79294 GCA_004024945.1 Uropsilus gracilis | reverse complement strand
GCTTGAGGACTTGCTGCAGACTGTTAGGTCGTGCTCTTGGGTCTCCCCGCATGCTCGGTGCATTGAACAGAAGGCAAACGGGCACATGCGCGCATGCGCGCGCGCACACACGCACACACACACGCGCGCGCACACACACACACACACACACACACACACCACGCAGGAGGACCAGTGATGGAAATGAAGAACTAAGGCCGGGCATGGTGGCACATGCCTGTAGGTGGCAGCCTAGGAAGCCACGGCCGGGGCTAGGGATCGCAGTTTGAGTCCCGCCGGGGCACATAGCGAGACCTAGTCCCCAAAAAAGCTGGGCGTGGTGGTGCGCACCTGTAATCCCAGCTACCTGGAAAGCTGAGGCTGGGGATTGCATGAGTCCGTGGTACCCCGGGCAACGAGAGCCTGCGGTTCCATGGGCAAAAATAGCGAGACCTAGTCTCAAAAAAAAAAAAGAAAGAAAGAAAGAAATGCAGAACTGAAACTATTTCTTTATTTCACATGCGCAAAAAATAATTTTAAACACATCATAGGTGCTCAGTGACCTTCAGTCTTGCTGAGTGTCTGTGATCACCAGGTCTAGGGATACCTTGCCACTGGGGAGGGCTCCCCCAGCCCCTTCCCTTTGGTTCTCCTGGAAACATTAATATAAAATTCCTTCAGCAAGAGTCAGGAGGCTGGGAAGATGCTAGCCTGGCCTATAAATCCCTACGTAATAGCCTCACCTGAAAGGGAGGTACCTGGACCCTATAGCTCATCTTAGAAAGGAAGATGGGACTGAGCGAGCCCCTGACCTAGCAGCCTCAGAGACAGAGCTGCCATCAGACCACAGCAGGGTGGGCTGGGAGGGCTGTCAGGGAAGAACCAGAATTGTCATTTCTGTGCTAGCGATAAGAGGAGAGAGAGCCTGGCAGGAATGCTGGAAGCAGTAATAAACAGGGGATGTGTCCAAGAAAGAGAACTAGAATTTCTGTGATTGAGCTTGGAATGAGCCCTCAGGCTTACTGATGGGAAGCCCAGGCTCATGGCCGTGAGGAGGTTTGCTTCTCGCTGTGAAAAAGGCCAAGAAAGGACAAAGGTCTAAGTAGCTTTTTCTTATTTCTCATTAATTTTCTGGCAAGAGATGCGTGAAACAGAACTTTGCTGGGGACCAGGGGAGATGGGGAGGGAAAACTGGAAGGAAACTATTTCTTCTAATAAACTGTTTTCTCTCTTTGGAATCAATCAATGTATCCCAACATCTGACTCCCAGCATCAAGTAACACCCAAAAAGCTGCAAAGCTGCACTAGACGCCGTGACCCCCAATCTCATCCCAGCATCTGCCGGAGACGTGTCTGTCCCCACCCCAGCCCCGCTAGGTGATGGACAGAGCCACGGCTTCAGGCTCTGGTGCAGCTGCCCTTGACAGTGACCTGGCTGTGTTGCTTTGTTCGGGGCTCTGCAGGAGAATGACGGCCTGAGATACTCAGCCTTCATCTTGTTCGGGCAACTGGCTGCCTTTGCTGGGCGAAAATGGAAGACATTTTTCACCCGTCAAGTTAAGCAGACTCAAGATTCCCTCCTGATCCATTTACAGGATAGGAACCCTCAGGTAGCCAAGGTAAGCCTGTGATTCTGCACCCAAACCTGTGAACTCTGCCCTTTCCTAAAGGGAGTTGTGGGGCTTTCTTGTTGACTGAGTTGTGGGGCTTTCTTGTTGACCCCCCTCCCCTCCCTTCCCAGCACCAAGGTCCGGACAGGTCATTGATGGGTAATTAACAGCATATTCAGGCAGATCCTGCAAAGGGGCTCCACGGTAGTTTCTCTCTGAGCAAATGTTATTTCCCACGTGCTCCATCTGTCCAATCCTAGCACCTGTCAAGGCAAGATGCACAAGCTAACAACCAAACTGAAGCACACAAGTGGGGGTGTGTGTGGTGGGGGAGGGGGGAGAAGGTGGAAATGGTCAGGGAGGGAAGGTGGTGGGTGATCCCCAGGGATACAATAAAAAAGAAGATGCAGGCAGAGAGGGGCGGCCATGCCCAGAATGAAGGTATTACTGCTGTCACTGTGCTTAGAACAGCCCTCCAAGTTCAGAGTTTCAGTTCCCTACAGGACTTTTGATTCCTGCCCGGGAGAGTATGTCCTTACAGTGTTGGATCAGCCTCAGGCCTGCTTTGGAAGGGGGCTGTGTGAGTGTTTCAAGTCACATGGAGTAAAGGGTTCCATCAAACCACATGTCTTCTTTAAATTAATGCATGTAGGGTCAGGTTGTGGGGGGGACAGAAAGAAAGAATTTTGGATTTAGAACTACTTTTGGTGGGACAATTACAAGAGTGTGGTAAACCAAAAAACTATGTCCACCCACAAGCACCAAAATATAAACATGGCCATTTAATAAGCCACAGTCCTTCACAGTTCAAGTTTTCAAACACCCTGGAAGTTGCTTTTATACTCTCAGTGTGCCCTTGAGACCGCATTCCTTGGAGGTGGCCTTCCTGGCTCAGGATGATAAAAATCCTTAATGTGTTTCATGGTAAGATGGTAACTTCTCTTTCCTCAGGCTTGCAAGACAGCTTTTCGAGCCTGTTCTCCATATCTGAGAAAAAAGGAGTACAGCTTCCAGAATGAAGAAGAACAAAGGAATCCTAAACTCTGCCGGCAGCTGGTGAGTGAGAGAGGGCAGCAGAGAATGCTTCTGAGGAGCCTGCCTTCCTGGTGTTACCAAGGAGTTAACCCCCAACACCACCTTGGGCTAGTGACAGCTTAGTAGTGCTTGACCCACAGTGCAGTGTAAATCACAGTCACCCAGAGACTTATGTCCCATTTTGTGCATGATATTGCCAGCTCCTGTTCAGATTACCAGTGAGGTCAGGCAAGGGTGTCCCCACTGTGAGATCTGCTGTCCCTTGTCCTTGCACTCTGCATTGGACAATTGCTCATTCTACAGTCAAGGGGTTTTGGGGAACCCCTCCCTCATGTGTACCTTTGCTAATTTCTTTCAGAGCCACTATCATCCAGAGCTCCTGCAGTTCTTCTACGCAAATAAAATTCTGTAAACACAGAGTAGCAGGAATGATTCCACCTGAGCACATCCATAAGGGCTGACAGTCCTTTTAACTCTCTGGATGCTTCTTCTTGCCTCTTGTGATTGATAGAGAGAAGGGGGTGCTGGGAGAGCAATGTGGGCCAACAGAATACCATGAATGTATATCATGATTTCCAAAGTAAATTCTAAGTTGCTTTGACATGCCCCATTTGCTCCCCATATAGGTTTGATGAGAAAGTACATGCTTTCTTTAAAACATCGATCATCTGTGAAGATTCTCGGCCTTTTCCTTCTTAAGTCCATCTCTGTCACCTTTTGTTTTGTATTTTATTTCTAATTACTGAGGTTTAGAAGAATAACCATCACCTTAACTATTTTTTATTGATGGTTGATACTTTGCTATCGATACCTTTTCTTTGGCAAGACTCGTTTCAACTCGGCCAAGGTACAGTGATTTGGTGGGATACCTTTAACTTCTTATCCTCGATAGTCATGACATCCAGATCATTCCAAACAAGAATTGACAAAGAGAAAAAATATCTATAAAGCATATGTTGAATAACCTCAGGCTGATGGTATCAAATGGAACAATAATGGTAACAATATTGTGTTTGTGATGTTTGAGCACAGCCTTAATACTTTGCACATGCTATTTAATGCTTGCAGAGACAGGCACTGTTAATGTTCTCATTTTATAGACTAGAAGACTTAGGCACATGGAAATTAGTTAACTTGCCCAAGGTGACCAGTTAATGATGAAGCCAGAATTTCAACTCATACGGTTCAACTTCTGGTCCTACATTTGATCACTACATAGTTCTGCTTTGTTCAGGAATAATCAAGGGCTGGTTAGAAATGTAAAAGACAGAACAAAACAAATTTAGAAAACCCTTCAGCTGCTTTTCTTATAATAAAGTCAGTTTACTTTTGCTTGTCCTAAGCATGCATTTGTGTTCATTTACTTGATGTAAACTATGTATACATTTGTTTTAATCACCCCTTGGCTATTAACGCATCTTTATAGTGATCAGTTCTAGTTAAACGAGGGAGTCACAGAAGTTTAAGGAGAAACCTCTTCTTTCTCACACCTTCCCTGCAAGCAGATTATTCCCAAGCTGCTTATATACAAAGTCCGGTGTCCCCTATGAATCTGCCATTCAGGCCATGCCTGTGTGGAATGAGTCCAGTTTTAGAAATGGAAAACACAATCCGATCATAAATGCTACATGGGGGTGGGGGACATAATGTTAATCTGAGAATCAGGACCTTAACTTGCTTCTTTAGCTCTGTAGGGGCATATGACATAAGTTAGGGTGTGAGGTGTGTTCTGGGAGACACAGGGGTATGGGAAGTGGTAGAAGGAGCAGCAGGCTCCAGACATGAATCAGATTTCTGCCTCCTGTTCTGAAGCTGGGATGCAAGAAGCAGGACCCCTGGGGAGTGATAGCTCAGAGCAGGTGGGATGGTTCTGAACAGGAGCATCCTCCCTCCCCAGGTACTGGCCTATTTGAAACTCTATTGCAGGCTTGGTTTAGAATCAGATCAATCTGCAAAGTGCTCAGTCCATGACCTGAGAAACAGGACTGTATTTTGCTAGCTTTTGGAAGGGGGAGGGAGGGAATTGCTTACCCTTCCCTTTCCTGCTCTTGAGTAGAAACAGCTGCATATTTCTTGCTCCTTAGCTGATGAATATGCAGGATGCTATTTAACTATTTGACCTTAAGATCTCTTGGTAGCCAGTAACTTTAGCGACCCCAATGACTCATGCTTCCGGGCAACTATGCCCTCTGTCTTCCTCTCTCCTCAGGTCTAGCCTTGCTTTGTGACCTGCTTTAACCCTTGGAATGTGCTGAAAGTGCCAATGTGCCTGTTCCAGGCTGTTCTTTAAGGATCCTAGCAGCTTCCTCTTTTGTACTTGGGGACAGCCAGCTGCCACGTAAGAAGTCTGGAGCCCAGACATGGGACACAGTTGGCTCTTCTAGTCTGGTTGCTCACGCTCCCCCACCTGACAGCACATGAAGAAGAGATGAGCTGTCCCTGTAAGACTGTCCCGGGTTGTAGAAAGTTTTCATTTGCTAATTTTTGGATAGTCTGTCACTCAGCACTGACTAATCAAAAGCAATTCATATTAGTGTTTTCTTTTGGACAGTTTTGTGCTGTTCTTGGTAAGTTCTCTTTGAGTTTATGCTCTAGAAAGTCAGGTTATCATGGAATTCAGTGCTGGAAGCCAGAGTAGATGCCTTGCTTGTCTTATCTTACTCTCTTGTTCACAAGGGTCTAGCATTTATCAGGTGCTAAGAAACATTTATGAATGACTAATTGCAAATTGTGAGGGGAATAAAATCTAAGCTCTAGTTTATCATTCTGGGCTCTCAGTCATTGGTCACCCTCTTCCTTTGGAGCTTCTTTTTCTGTTCCTCTCTTTGCTTCTGTTGAGTTTGGCTCTTCTCTCTTGCCTAAACAGCTCTTTGTCTGCTACATTTCCTTGCTTTGACTTTGTTCTTTCTTCTTTGAATTCCCACCTCCCCCAATGCACCCAGACACACATTCATACACACACACACACACACACACACACACACACACACCCCTTTCACATGTATCTCTTATTTGCACTTCAAAGCCCTAGTCAAATACCTGATCCCTCAGTCAGGGAAGAGCTTGTATTTTTGATTTCCAGGATACTCTAGCAATCCTATGCCACTTAACATGTTGTGTCTCATCTGAAAGATTTTTTTTTAACCTACATGTCTTTTCTTTTTCTATTAGATTGAAGCTGCTGAAGGCAGGATCCTATCTTGTATCTCTTTGTATCTCCCACATGACCTCAAAAGTACTGAATAAGTGCTGAGCAAGTGAATTGGGGAGAAAAGAGTCAGAAAGTCATCTGAACCTATTACTCTTAGGGAAAGGCCTTTTATGCAAATGAGAACCAGCTATAAAAATGGTTACTTTGATGCTATATATATAAAGTTTTTCTTTCCTCTTAAACTTGAATGCCAACCTAAATGTATTGTTTGACACTTCCTTTTGAACACTAGATTCAGTAAATGAAAGAAAGAAGTAGGATTTTCAAGTGCTACCATGCTTGGTGCTCGATGAAGAAACAGAAATCTGGGTACCTGCTTTTAGTTGACTCAGGAGGTGGGTCTGTCTTCAAGGGAGGGGAAAGAGGAAAAGAAACACAGGAGAAGCGATCAGGTGTGATCAGTATAAACAATTCACATTAATGGAATCCTGTGGGATCCCAGACAGTAGCAGCATTAAATGGGGGAATGTTTCACCCATTATAAACCACACTGGAGTTTGTTTTCTAAAGAGAGAAAAGGCAACTGTGTAGATGGATAGCAGATAGTGTTGTAAATTAAGTGGATACATATTTGTGCTTATCTACATTTTTCAAGTTTCCTGCAAAAGGCATGTATTACTTTATAATCATAACACACATACAAACATGCTCCTTTAAAACAAAATCAATTATCAGCTTTAAAAGCTATGTACTTTGGAAAGTCTGGGGTGGTTTTGTTTACTCCCAGTAGTGTGTCATTGCCTTTCTCCTATTGTGATATTTTTGTTTTAAACTGTTGATGACAAATAAAATGGCTATGCTTGATTATGAGTTGATTTATGTTACTAGATTTACATTCTTTCATCTGACTATAGTAAAACAAGTCTTTTTTCCTCTTTGATGTGTTAAATGATCTTCAAAAAACCTAAGTAAATGGGTGAATGTACCACAATTTACTGAACAGAGATAGTTCAATATACAAAGGTCCCATTCATTTACTAAGTTAAGGACAGAACCTAAACCTAATATATAAGATTCTTGATGACTGTCATCGATCCAATTTCCCTTGACTATTCCTGTTTTTCCTGTAACCAAAGTGTACTTATCTATTCTCTTGATGCACTGAATGAAAGAAGCAGGTGAACTTATGACATGTGAACTTGGAACCCCAAAGTTATATGGATAGGCAAATAACCAGCAAAATTAGTAAAGAAAATGGACTAAAATTTAAAAATAAATAAATAAAACTGAAGGCATTGCCAAGACCAGTGACTGTAAGACAAATCTTTATTGCCTTGGTACAAGATAAGAAGACAGCAAAACTAGCCTTTCCAAAGACACTGCCTGCAAGTGTTGTTTTCATTTGGGAGGGTCTGCAGAAGTGCCTCTGCTCTGGTGCTGATCTCTGCTCCTTGCACCAGCCCTTCTCTTCAAGGTACCTTCAGGGAAACATGAAAGTCTGTCATGTACATGCTTTTTTTTTTTTTTTTTTAAACCTCATTTGGATTTTTGGATTTTATTTTTGAACAAGAAGCTAATCTACAAGGTGACACCCCTGTCTGGTAACCTGAACCAATAGGGATGCTATCTTTCTTTTTTTTTTTTTTTTTTTTGAGACTAGGTCTTGCTATTTTTGCCTGTGGAACCGCAGGCTCTCGTTGCCCGGGGTACCACAGACTCAAGCCATCCCCAGCCTCAGCTTCCCAGGTAGCTGGGATGACAGGCGTGTGCCACCACGCCCAGCTATTTTTTTGGAACTAGGTCTCGCTGTGTTGCCCCAGGCAGGACTCGAACCACGATCCCTAGCCCTGGCCGCTTCATAGGCTGAAGCTTACAAGCATGAGCCACCGTGCCCGGCCAGGATGATTTCTTAACATTTCTTAACTTATTAGCCCTGTGCTAATAAGTACTAGTAATACTGCCTGCACAATTCCCCCGCCATTTCTACCTTTCTATCCATCGTTCTGCCAGCTGACTCTGAATGAGGGTGGGACCTAGAATTGAACTCCCCTGGTTGGGCCTCTGCCCAGTCACTTGCCCATGCCCTAGGTAAGTCAGGTAAGTCAGCACCATAAGCCTCAGTTCACTCCTCTGTGAAATGGTCATAACCATCCAACTTGAGGAATTACTCGGCTACAAAAATCCAGTTAGGTAGCACTGAACACTTGGCCCAGAGCTTGGCACATAGAAGTTGTTTGGGAAATTTTAGATAATTTGGCACTCCTAGCCAGCTCTCCAGATTTTGTTCTTCTCTTCTTGAAATTGCCCACATGGCCAAAGAGGTCCATTTAGACTTGTGACTTGGGAACTTGTTTTCCTGGTGTGGTTTGGAGGTTAAGTGCCATTTTGACCCTCCCCAGCAAAGGTCCTAGGGAACAGGTCTGCATCCTGCTCACTTCTCACTGGGCCCTCAAGTCTAGTTTTGAGCCTTGTCCACCGTGGGTGCTCAATAACTGAGAGGGTGACTTTTTGACTTGCAAATACTGGTGCCTTGACCCAGTATGAACCTGAGCCCAATGCATTTTAATAAGAACCATAACTGAGTGAGAATAGCCAGCAATTGTTTCTCCTGGACTCTTGTTGGGGAGTTGTGAATGTTTAGAGCAGGAGCAGTGACTCTTTATGCTCCTGAGATGGCTTAAATAGGCCCTGTTCATTCCGTTCTAATAGACTAACAGCCCCATTAATAATTCTGTGTTGTATCTTTTGGGTGATCTCTTGTTAATAATTAACGCCCCACCTTCTATTTCTGAGTGTGACTACTATAATCATGTTCCTTTCAAGCTAATGAATTTCCTGCAGCACTTTGCAAATGTTAACCAGGTAATGGCCCAAATGTCTCCCTGCAAGAAGAAAATGTTTTTCAGATATGTAGATCAGAGGGTTAAAATGTCATTTGCTAAGCCACACTGCTAGAGCTGCAGGCCTCTATCACAGCAAAAATGTCATCAGATACCAAAGCCTCCAGCAAGTGAGCAATGACTGAGTTAGCAGAAACGGCCTCCAAGGAGGAGAGAAGCCCGTTGCCTAGATGTGACATAGTATGTGCTGGGAGGGCATGGGGTTGCGTATCACGGGGTCTGACTTTGTGCCCTGACTGCTAGGTGATTATTATCAGCAAGTCACACAAACTTTCCAAGCCACAGTTTCTTCATCTGCAAAACAGAGGGGAATCGTCCCATGTGCAATATCCTGCTGATCATGAGATAATTTGTGTAAAATGCTACTCTGAGACAAAGTGTTTTTATTTACATGCTAGCCACTCATGATGGAGCTTATTTATACAAGGAAAGGGGTGAAAAAAATGAAGGATGATATTAATTAATACAGATTCCAACTTCAAAGCGCAGAACCAATTTAAATGTAGTCATTTAGGTCAAAGACAAAGTGGAGATGCTCACTACTGGTCCTTAAAGGAAATTAGCATCATCTTACAGGAAATGTACTGCTCTTCTCAGAAGTCAGCAGAGACCACCAGCCAATGTGCAAATGCTGAGTGTGATCACGCCATCCTTTGGATTTCCTTTTTCCCCCTCACCCTAATCCAGATAAAGACAATCAGTGAGCTAAGAAGAGCCCCAATAGCTTCCGTATTGACCCCATAAAACCCCTGAACCTGTGAGCAATTCAGGTTGACTAGCTCTCATAGCTGTAGTTACCCAGCTTGCAGGTCAAACCCCTTGCATTAAAGTCATCTTCCCACAGTATTTTGAGTGTAGAGTTCGATTTTTGACAAAAGTAGCAATCGATATGCAAAATCCTTAAAAATACAAAATGAGTAAAATGAACTCTGGCACACTGTTTTCCATCAGGATGCTTTTTCTGGTAACAGACACCCTGTGAAATCAGGTTCAGTTTACAAGTTTAACACATATCTATTTTGTGCAATTTATTTACATGCACACTTTTCAGGTGTGTTGGGAAGAGAAAAATTCAGACTTAGTAGAAAATCTGGCACCTCTTCCTTTGAATTTCTCTAACATGGGAGTCAAATTTAATTCAAAATATTTATGAGTCTCCTGGGGGAAATGAAAAATTTAATCTGTTTGAGTTTAAGTCTGCTAGAGTGACAGTTAACTTGCTGGACCATTATAAGCCAGAGAATAGTAAACCCAAGTTTTCTGATGAACAAAATAAAATACATACTGTACCTAGTGGTGGATTTGTTCAAACTGGTAAGGTTGTTTACAAATTTGGAGAGCAAGTTGTTTCTTATGCAAAATTTTATGACTTGGGAAGACAAAGATTAATACAATTTCTTCTATTTAACATGATTTACTTGATTAGATGGTTAACCTGTTTAATTTGTAAGTGTACTTCTTTTTAAGGATCAGTAAACAAAGAACAAATTTTATCCTGAAGATAATGGAATATGCACAGTTAAATTGGTTTCATCTTAAAAGACCTTTACCTATCTGGATCTGTGTTTATACTTGGACTTTAACTATTACTGACTAACCTCTTTGTTCTTATATTTCCCAAGAAAAGTAATGTTGGAGCCAGCACTTTGAATTTCACAGATCTTTTTATTTTCATTAAATATGATTTAAACTTTGGTGTCAATAAATGAAATCTGCCTGAGAGATTCAGGTCTATAACTCTGGTTTTCTCAGCAATGATACAATATTATGTCAACGGACTCTAAGGAACACATTCCCTTCTTGGACTCTGCAAAGAACTATGTTTGTGGGGAGGTTGGTTATACTCTGGTAAGGAACATCCGCATTTTATACCCTGTGCTTCTAAGCGTTTCTGTTACAGGTCCCTGGAACATGGTCCTTGTTGGTGCAATAGGTCAACCTGGTCCTGTTTGTTACCCTTCAGTTGTATCTCCATGGAGACACAAAGTACAACATTAAACTGGCCAGCCAATACCCTGCCCACAAAATCCCAACCAGCCAATATCCTGCTCATCCATTGCCCTGGTGTTCAACCCATAACTGCAGGACCCCATGGTTCCTGCTGTGTGTGTGTGTGTGTGTGTGTGTGTGTGTGTTCAGGACAGTTGTCACTCCTTCCCAATTGTGTGACCTAAAATATATGCTCCTTCCTTGAAACTGATACAGGGTAGTGATACAGTTAAAAATTGTATTGGTGCCCAAAACCCCGGTGGGCGGAGTCTGAGAGAAAGACCCCGTGAGAAAAATTGGGAAGCCGAAAGAGAGGGCATATAAAAAGGAAGGAGTGAGGAGAGAGAAAAGAAGGAACGAGATGAGAATGGCGGACTGAGAACAGGCCCAGTGGTATGGCCAGGGGAAGGCCCCTGGAAGAGTGAGCTGGTGGTGGCAAGGAGCCATGGTGGGAGAGTGGCCGGCAGAGGAGTAGCCGGTGTGGAGTCAGATGCCAGAGTGGCGGGCTGAGGGTGACCAGGGGCTGCTGAGGGCAGGCCTGGTGGATATGGCCAGATGCCGCTGAAGGTGGGCCTGGTAAAGGATGCTCTTGATGCCGCAGTAAGGTGGCATATTTGGAAAGTTGATTTGTGCATCAGCAATTGTGGAAGAAATTTGAAGAGACTTGGAGAAGCAGAGCAGCTGGGAATGCTGGAGAGAGAAGAAGCAAAGAGAAGATGCAGGAGAAAGACTGGGCTTTTGCAGAAGTGCCTGCCTCAGGTTGGGAGGGGCAAAGGGGCACCATCATGAACATGTGTCTTTGGATCTTTGGGACTGAAAATGGTGACTGGGGCAGGATAACTGGTCACTTGTGGCTTTGAGGACTTTTTGTTTTCCCTTTTTAATTCCCTTGTTAATAAAACCCTGTTGTTTAACTGCATTTGCCTGGCAACTGCTATGCATGCATAGTATGAACTTGAGAGAACCTGAGTGGCAGAAGCTGCATTTTAAAAGTGTTCTTTTGATTAGAGGCTTCTGCCCCACTTTTGACCCGATTTCAAAACTAGGTAACATTGTCTCTTTCAAATTTTGTGGGGGATTAATTGGTGAAAGTCACACAAAGTCACTTTAGAATCAACAACAATTCTAGAATCAGATCAGAACCAGAACTAGGGTGTAGTAGATGTCTGGCAGTCAGCTCAGGCAGAGGATAGAGCTTCAGGTGTTCTAGTAGCAGATAATAGTGACCTTCCACACACTGAAAGCAACCTTGAATAGGTTTGATATGGGTGTGCATAAAACAATCAATAAAAATAACAAACTGGTAACTCCCTTGCCTCTTTTCTACCTCCTCCTCACTACTCTCCAACTCTTCTGGGTAGAATAAATAGAGTTATATGCTATCTTGCAGAAAGAATGGTAGGTAAGACTTCAAGGGGTCTTATCCTAACAGAAGGCTTGCTTAGGTTCGGATTTTCCTCCTGAATGTGAATGGTGAATTGGTAGAAATTATGTCTGGTCTTCAAATTTAGCTCCTCCTTCCCCATTATGAACATTAACCAACCCCATGGGACCATCAGGGTCATTTCCTTGTTCTTTTAGAAAACAACCTTTCACTTGAGGTAAGCTCTGTTTATGAAACCTTGCTACCTGCTTAGTCTTCAAGCACGTCTGTTGGGTGATGAACCCAGCTGGTCACTGCAGGTTTGAAGGTTACTTAGAGAACTGCAAGTACTTCCTGTTGCACTGCACCTTCTAGAACAATTTAACAGCTTGAATTGTATTAAGATAGGCCCAAAGCTGAGTGAGGGAGGCAGCTGTGTGCCCCTCCTGCCACCTGTCATTTCCTACCAAATTAAAGCATATTTCTCTGACAGACTTCAACAATCTTGATTCAAAGAATCTGTGGTATAATGAGTATGTAAGTGTGTGTGTGTGTGGGGGGGACACAACCCATTTGGGTAACTGCAGAAAAAGAAACTCTTCTAAGTCATCAAGGGGTCAGCCTGTATTTCAGAGTCCTAGAAAGTTCAGTGGAACCATTTTTAAACCACCTTCATTCTCCCACAATAAATAGCCTAGTCTAACAGGGGCTTTTTATTATCTTTCCCTTTTCTCTTTTCTGAGGCTTTTGACACCAACTTTTGGGTTTCTGAAACCAAATCTCTTTTCCAAGTCATCATGTCACTTAAGAATTCAGGACTCTAAGAGACTAATGAGGACTTTTGATCCCTTTGAGATGTTCTATATTAAGCACTGCTGATCTTTCCTAGGAACCCTACTTGGAAATACTACTAAAAGATTTTGCTTGTGTGACTGGCCTAGGCTGAGCCACCATCTCTGTTTCAGCTGCTACAGAATGTTCCCTGAGAGAGGGGCTATGCCTGTCAACCCTGAGGGCAGCCGGAGGCTACCTCCACTAGATGGGTGGAGGCCTCTCAAGGTTCCCTTGCTTCTCTACATGGCCCTGGGACACCTCTTCTCACTTCCTCCTCCTCGTCACCAGCAGTCCTGGCATTGATACCTGTAGTACAGCCATCCTGTTCATGATTCCAATTGTAGTACAGGCAAGCCAATCTGGGTAGATTCTTTACTGATTCTAGCAACTACACAGACACACCAAGCAGGGCAGGCTGGTGGGGGGTGGGGGGGGGTAGGAGTCCATCCAGGAGGCAGGTGAGCTCCCCAGATCCCCTCTTCTCTGGCTTCTTTCTCTATCTTTCCCCCCAGGTGCTGCCATCCTTTTAGCCTTACCTCTTAAGTCCAGGTGAGCCCTCACACATGTACACACCCACCAGACCTGGTGTATACACAGTCATGAGAACAGCCAATACCACACGTGCTGGACAGAGGCTAATGGCAGGAAAAGCCTGATCAACTATTTACCCTACAATACCTCTTGTTGCACATTAGCCCGCTGCTAATCATGGGTCCAGAAGGGGATTTCTAGTGTGGGAGAACCCTGTGCCAAGTAGAAAGACACGCTCCTTTGGCCTGCCCTGACTTCTCTCTACTCCAAACATTAATCATTAATTCCATATCTTGTTTCCCAAGGGCCTGACCTCCAAGAAAGCAGAGCTATTGGATTACCACACATGGGGCGGGGGAGGGAGGTAGTTGTGCAGTAGTGTCCTTCCAGAGGTGCTTGCTTTATATCCTGGGTCTCCAGTATATGCTTCCCGATGTGGCTATGGATATTGTGAACATGGCTAGTCTGACATCTGTTGTGCTGAACATGAATACAAGATTGAATTTTGAACACCGAGGATGAAAATATCTCAATAATGTTTCATACTAATTATTCTTTAAAACAATAGTATTTAAGACTCATCGGGTTAAACAAAAGATATACCTTGCCTTTGCATTTCTCCCTTTAAACTGTGTCTTAATAGGGTTTCTAGGACATTTAAATGGTGGTGTGGTTCATGTCGTGGTGCACTCTTTGCTTTTCTTGGACAGTGTTGTGCTGGGAACGCTCATAGAGCCAGATCAGTGGATAGAGTTTTCTGAACTTAGGGTCCCCCAGAAAGCATATTGGCTTTTGCAGTGCTTCTTTGCTCCTGCTCAGAGTAAGGATGGCTTTGATGGGTAGTGAACAAGCTGAGCTACCTTAAATCCCCTGCAGGGAGCTAGCAAGGAGGCAGATGGCAGGAAGTGAAAGACAAAGTTAGCCACTGGCAGAGGCAAAAATGCCAGATCTTGGAAAGTCATGGTTCATGCTAACCCCCCCTAGCCCTGTATCCCCCCAGTCCCAACAGGGCTGCCAGGACTAGTAGGGCAAGAAACTCTCAATTTATTTGTCTCTGTTGCCTCAGGGGAAATACAGGAAAGTCCTTTGGGGAGCTAGAACTGAGTTGATGCATGAGTGCCCTTGGCAGTAACCCTGTGACCTAGGACAAGTTCCTAGGACTCACTTTACTGATTTTATTTTATTTTATTTCATTTTATTTATTTATTTATTGGAGACTAGGTCTCGCTATGTTGCCCGGGGTAGTCCAGAACCCATGAACTCAAGTGATCCCAAGCCTCTTGCCTCCTAGCGCTTAGACAACAGGGCACATACCCACACACGCCACCACACCCAGCTTTTTGCTGATTTTAAATAGAGAGAGCTGAATTAGATACAGGGCCCCTTCTGACACTCTTGACTGCATTTGCCCTCCAGGCAGAGTGACCAGTCTCCCCCAGTTTGCTTGAGATGAAGATATTTTCCTGGGTCATGGGACTTTCAGGGCTAAACTGGGACAGTGCTGGGTGAACTGGTATGGTTAGTTCTGCTACCTCCCGGGGCAGGGTTACCAGTGGAAGTGAAGTAGCTACTGAATGGTGTGTGTGTGTGTGTGTGTGTGTGTGTGTTATGTGTGTGTGTAAGGGTTTAACTGGTGACATGGGGAAGGGAGTGTGGATGGGAAAGGATTAGTATCTTACCTCAGCCCTCCGTGGAACAGCAACTGTTCCCAGATTGAGGAGGACACACGCACGGTAGGGAGAGAGAGTGGGAAGCAATGAAATGCTTCTGGCTTCAGCTGCTACCTGGAGCCCTTTGGGGAAAGGCCATCCCAGGGTTGCTTGGGCCCACAGCCCTCCCACTTATTTGGTGGAAGATTACAAGAAACCGAAAGTCTTCACTCACATCCTTTCCTCAATAGCATCATTCTAGAATCTCGACTCTCATAGGTATGAAAACGGGTGTCATCATTATAGGTAGATGGATTGTCTCTCCTTGATAGCACACTTTTCTTACTCTGTTGCCACAGTACCCAATGGGAACAGCCTCCATGCCCATCAACCGCTGTAGCTGAGTCCCCAAGGTCCAGGCCAGAACCCCATCTGGTAGAGTGCTTTCCTGGGGCTTCCCAGAACCAGGCGAGTTGTTTAGGAGACACTCAGAGTGTTGGTTAAAATGACATGTCCCTGGAAATTCTGAATGCGTAGGTCAGAGGTGGGACACAGGAGCCCAGAAACCAGCCTTGTGTGCCCGTTGAATGCCTGGCCTGGGGATCTGAATGACACCGGAATCGCCTGATGGTCTTCAAGATCCAAATGCCTGGCTGCACACCAGACCTAGGAAATCATATTTCCTAGGAGTCTCAGGCATGAGTATTTTTTTTAAAGCTCCCTAGGTGCTTTTAAAGATATGAAAGGATATTGATGAAGACATAATGCTGAGTGAAATAAGTCAGAGGAAAAAAAAAAAGACAAATACTGTATGATTCCACTTAGATGAGGTATCCAGAGCTGTCAGACTCATAGAGACACAAAGAACAACAGTGGTTGCCAGGGCCTGGGTGGAGAGGGAGAAGAGCACCAGTGCTTAATGAGTGTAGAGTATCCATCTGGGAAGATGAAAAAATCCTGGAGATGATGGCAGTGATATTTGCACAACATTGTGAATGTACTTAATGCCTCTGAATTGTACACTTAAAAATGATTAAGTCTTATGTGTATTTTGGCACATTGAATAGGGGATATTGAGGAAAATGTGCTTTTTCTTCCTTATGCCCCAATGGTTCTTCCCACCAAAACCATACCAGTTTACTGAGTATCCTTCCAGTATTCTCTCCATGTGTAGACACATATGAATAGATGTATTTTTTTACACTCAAACATCATACAGTTGCTGCCTCTTTTACTTAATAAATCCTGGAGTTATTTTCCTCTTAGAACACACATAATAGCCTTGTTTAAAAAACATCAATTCACAGCATGTGGTGTAATATGATTTATTTAACCAGCCTGCTCTTGAAACTTGAGGATTCCTCTCCAAATTTTATCTATATTTATTTAGAGGACACACATTTAGAGATTGAATCCTTGAGTGAAAATGTTTAAAATTTTGACAAATTAGTTGTCCATCTGTGTGTGGTTTTATTTCTGGGTTCTCAATTTTGTTTCATTGTGTTGTGTGTTTATTTTGATTAGACCAACCGGTTTTAATTACTACTGCTTTGCAGTCAGAGTTAATACCTTCACATTTCTTCTTTTTCTCATGAGTGATTTTACTTTCTGGAGTCTCTTGTTTCAAATACATCTCATGAGTTGTTTTTTTTTTCCTGTAAAGAATATCATTGGGATTTTGATATGGATTACATTGAAGTTGTACATGACTTTAGGTAATATAGTCATATTAATGATGTTATATCTTCCAATAAATAACACAATGCCTTTCCAGCTCTTTGCATCTTCTTTCAACAATGTCTTATCATTTTTGGTGCACATGTCTTTGTGCTAAATCTAGTCAATGTATTTGGCTAAATCTAGTCAATGTATTTAATTACTTTCGATGTGAATTGGATCCAAGTGTTTTCCTGATTTTCTGATTTTTCATTTCCACTATTTGCATGTAGAAATGGAGTACTATTCAGCATAAAAAGGATGAGGTGCTGTCACTGGCAACAACTTGGATGGACAGAGAAGGAATTACACTTAATGAAATAAGTCAGACAAAAAGACAAACACTGTATAATTTTATTCACATGTAATATACAGAAGGCAAATAAACTAAATAAAACAGAAATAAACTTTTGGACTAAAAAACCAGTTAGATTACCAGAGGGAAGGGGAGGTGGGTAAATCAGAAAAAGGGGTACAACGGTGTGATGAAGGATAAAGTTGGACACTGGGGTGAACATGAGTATATACACATGTTGTCGACAATGCACACTGAAGCTGGGCATGGTGGTGGTGCATGCCTGTAATCCCAGCTACCTGGGAGGCTGAGGCTAGGGATCACTTGAGTCTGCAGGTTCGGGACTTACTCCAGCAACATAGCAAGACCTAGCCTCTAAAAAAAAAAAAAAAAAAAGCACACCTGAAACATATATAATGCTACATTGCAGTGTTACTTCACTGTAACTAACTTATTAATGTGAGATATGGCCAACCTGCTCTCCACAGAATGTTTCAATCTGCACCCCTGAGTGCAGTGAATAGGGATGTTCCCTCTTTGCCCACTTGCTCACTGACATGGTGAATTATTGGACTGTTTAATCCCTGCTGATCCAGTAGTAAAAAATGGCACCTTGTTGCAGTTTTATTTTGCATTTCTCTAATCAGTTGTGAGACTGAACATATTTTTGATGGTAAAATGGTAAAAGTGAGCACCAAACTAGTCAGGAAACATAGAAGGCCAGGACATCTCAGTCATTAGATTCCCATTAGTTCTTCATAGATGAAATGAAACCATTTGAGACAAAGGGGACCCTATACCCAGTCTGATCTTTAACATTGGTCTGGGAAGGGGAACCATTTTGGTGGCGTCCACATGGCCCTCACTTTGTCTGGCAAGACTATGGGAGGGGAAGTTGGGGAATTTCCTCCTCAGGAATAAAGCCTGATGTATCCCCTCACAAATGAGGAGATCAGGCACCACAAATGGGGAGCATTATATCTTTGCCATTTCACCAGGTACTGGGTAGGGCTTTCCTCAAAGCAGAGAGCAGAAAGGTATGAGAGGGGAGCATGGTCTGGGGCACAGGACCCTGGTGCTAGAAGGAGGCAGGGTGCAGCCCCTACTGTGTGAAGGGGTGAGGGGACAGTAAGGTGTGTGACATCTTCACGACCTCTGGGTAGTTCAGCATCCCAGCATCTCAATGCCCAGTCAACACCCACAGCAAGCGGAGACTAACAGGTGAGCCCCCTCCAGCCACAGGAAGTACCTGCTTCTGTCAGAGGTAGAAAAGCAAAGCTTCGAAGTGGCCAGAGGAGGGCGACAACACCCTGCCTTCCACCTTCTGAGAGCTGTCCTCAGATGGGGCAAAGAACAGTTAGAATTTCCAGGCCAAGTTTGGAATTCCCACAGCAAGAGAAGCTTTGTTCCTCCGCCGCGATGGGGGGAGGGAGGGGTAGGTATCACTCTCCACAGCGGGACATTCCTCGGCTTCAAGTCTCCAGACTTTCAATGGGAATTTACTGAAGCCTTTTTGTGTGCTTTGAGGTCCCAGGGACAGATGCCCGGTTCTGTGAGAGCCGCAGCCTGTCTTCCTGCAGGTGCACCTTTGATAGTTTGAAGTGCCAGGCTCTCACTGCTCTCCCTGGCCTGGGTTGCCCAGGAGCAGCGCCACTCCGTTTTCTGGGACTGATGAATCCCCACTCATGCTTCTAGATGCAAGCCAAACCCCCTTCCCTTTGTTGTTTGTTTGTAAAATTAATACAACATAAACCTCACCATTTTGAAGTATAATATTCAGAGGTATCTAGTACCCACACAGTATTCACAGCCATCACCACTACCTAGTCTCAGGATTATATTGTTATCCCCAATAAAAGCTCTATAGAATTGTCCTTTGATACCTATGGTGCAGTGAGTGGCTGACAGGTGGAGGGCTAGTTCGAGAACCCCTGCAGAAACCCAAAGTCTGAGGATACTCAAGTTCCTTATATGAAATATGAACTGGTATAGTTTTTGCATCTAACCTACCCACATTTTTCTGTATACTTTAAATCACCTTTAGAGTACTTATGATACCGTACAATGAACATGCTCTATAAATAGTTGCTATTTTGCATTGTTTAGGGAATAATGACCAAAAAAGGTGAACATATTCAAGATAGAGCAGTCATCTGAGACCTAAACAGGCAATACTTACCCACTTTCCATTTTGGGTTCTTGAATCCCAGGCTGCAGAATCTGGGGTTCAGAGGGCCAACTAGACTCTTTAGGCAGTCACTCCCCATTTTCCTTTCTCTCCCTCCCCTTAGTCCCTAGCAACTACTAATCTGCTTTCCATCTCTATGGAGTAACTTATTTGGATACTCCATGTAAACAGAATTGTTCCAGGGCAACTCCAGGGGAAGTCGGGTGACCTGTATATGACTCCTCACCCCCATGCTTAGGAAATTAGGACAAAATCCAACAGACATGCAGAGAGGAATAAAGGAAAAGAAAAAGGTTTATTTACAAAGGCAGTTAGAGGAGGGATGGCAGGGCAGGGGTGTGGGGGTGGGGTGGGAGAGAGTTAATTGACCAAAACATGGCCAAATACCTTCCATTCTGCTAACAAGTGAAATCAGGGTGCAAATGGGGGTCACAAAGCACAAAGGCCTGAGCTGGCATGTATTCACTTATATACCAAACACAGCTGCTTAACCCACCTCTAGTGTCCAGTAACTCCCCATCTTAGGCAGTCCAGTTCATGGAGCAATGGGACCTCTAATCCAAGGCAGCTGCATATAAGTGGGTTTAGGGGAAATGGCACCTTCCCTTTATGGAGATATAATGGACTCATACAATATATGGTCTTTTACATCTGACTTCATTTGCTTAGCATAGTGCTTTTAACATCCATCCATAATATAGCATTGTATGACTTTGTTAAATTCACATTTGTCGGCTGAAGCATAGGTTGCTGATGGTGAGCCTCAGTTCAACAATGGAGGATCAATAGTTCAACAGTTATGTCACTATAAGGGCGGATATATGTTATATATGTATTATATAACTGCAACACTCCACAAAAATGTGCAAACCAAATAGTGAATCAACTGTAAAAAACATGGATTTTAGTTAATAATAACATATCTATTTTGGTTCATCAATGGTAAAAAATAAACAATGCAAGATGTTAATAATAGGAGATGCTAAAAGAGAAGAGAGTATATAGTCACTTCAATTATTCTGTACACTTAAAGCTGCTCTAAGAAATACTCAATTCTTTATTTTTTCTAAGCTAGTGTGAGCATTTATACCATTGTTCCCTTTATCTTTTCTGGAATGCTGTTTACTTGAGGGTAAATATGAGTCTGCTATATCCATCTTGTAACCACAAAGGCACAGACTGAGGACAATATTCAACACCCTGAAGTAAGTAGAACTTTCAAAAATTCTGTCTTAGGAGATATTGAAGGGACATATTAATTAAACTTGAAACTGCCTTACACCAGATTTCTTGTTGCATGAATGTGAATATATTATTGTTTAGTATTTTTCATTGGTCTTCATTTGCCTGTTAGTTGAAAACATCTTAAAACATCATGTATGACTATAATTAGCCCATTTTATGCATAAGTAAACTGAGGAGAAATTATTATTATATGATTTATTCAAAAGCACACAATTAGAAACTGATATGGTTGGGATTCAAACCCAGTTTCCTCAGTTCCTAATACTCCAAAATCTAATGTGTTCCTTGAGTGTGGGCAGTACACATGGCTTGCATTTAACCTGCAGACTATGGCAAAATTTCATTGTGTAGTCTTGTGACATTAAAGAGAAGAACTGACTTAGTGCTGTGATTCCTGGCTAGAAATTGCTAGATAATAAATGGATGCTATTTTAAGCTTCTAAATTGTGATGATTCATTACACAGCAATAAACACAAATATACTATCCACTGCATGAGCCATATTCTGATTCTCCATAATTATCTAAATTGTGTTTTACAAACCTTCACATTGAAACAAATATCAGACTTTCAGATGGGTAAGCAATGATTCTAGAATGAAACAATTTGCTAGCAAGAGTTCTTTTCTTTTTGCCTTGAATTGTAAGAAAACACAACATATGTGTTATTTGAACAGACATTATTAAAATGTCTTTTTTTTAGAACTTGTGTCAATCTGATTAGCAGGCAAATTGTTTTTCTTTGACTTTCTGGGTTGAAAATCACTATCTTTTACCTCCTTTTTCCAGACTAGATTTATGATGCTAAATAATAAAATACAAGTGCAAATGACTTTTTTCAGCTTCTTTTTTTTTTTTTACTGAAAATTTATCCTATATATTTTTAAAATAGGGACTTACATAGTCTTAATTACACAGACCTCACCTAAGTCATTCCTACTAATGGCCCACCACCAGACCAAAAGCAAAATCTCTTTTATCATGGAGATAAAGCTGAGAGGCAACTGGGAGGAAAGTATAATAATTTTCAAGCCTGGACACCCCATCTTACAGGCTTGACTTACAAAAGCAAAAAGCTGTTGAATTGGAGGTCTAGAGAGTGGACAGAACTCCATGGTTCATTCCAGGCCACATAATTAAAACTAGTCAATAATTCTGGCTTTGGGTTACTAGTACATGGGATTGACTATACACTAGAAATCTGTCAAATAGCAAAAAAAAAAAAAAAAAAAAAAAAAAAAAAAAAAAAAAAAAAAAAAAAAAAAAAAAAAAAAAAAAAAAAAAAAAAAAAAAAAAAAAAAAAAAAAAAAAAAAAAAAAAAAAAAAAAAAAAAAAAAAGAAAAGAAAGAAAAGAAAAGAAAAGAAAAACAAAACAAAACAAAACTTTATTGCCCCTAAAATTCCAGAGCTGGCAGACTTTTTCTTCCTTTTAATGTCCACTTAAGTGGCCATGAAAGAAAATGCCTACAAGGGAGGTCCTTTGGGGGAACATAAGTTGGCAGCCCCTCTGGGGTAGGATAGGGAGTCATTGCTATTTTTATTCCAGTGACCCTCCCCCACATATGGTTTCATATGTGAAGAGTCCTAGTTGTATGTTATTTTTTTCTTCTTTCTACAATGTGACAGGCAGATGCAAAATCTAAAATGACAGCTGCCATTTTGTTTTCATTTCACTTCATGAAATGACACACCAACGATAACACAGCTGGGAGAACCATGTGTAACTACAGTTGAACTGTGATCAAACCATGCCTGAAATCCTTCTACCTTGGTCTTTTCTAGTTATATGAACTTATAAATTCCCCTAGAGATTATGAGAGTTTACATTGCATTTCCTGTTATTTGCAACAGAAAGCATCCATATTGACAAGGGGTCTGACTGATACCACAGACCTGGTAGAAAGTCCAGCTTTCTAAAGACCAATAATGCTGGAAGGACAGTTTAAGTGGCTTTATAGGAAGAAGTCAAATCCAGAGGTACAATCAGGTTCTACTTTCAGTGGGAACAAGTGGGTGGTTGAGGGTCTGAGTGAGGGTCCTGGACTGAGGGTGGCGCTCTTACCTCCATCATTAGTGGTAAGTGAGAAAAGGAGTGACCTACCCACCAATATCATCTAACTTCACTGCTTTCTTTATTTTTGTCTAGTAGTTACCACTTCCTTCATATTATCCTGTTTATTGTTTATCTCCCTTCATAGAATGGAGGGAAGAGACTTTGTTAAATAAAAAACAAAACAGGCTTCAAGTTCAAGAAAAATACTCAAATTATTATTATTATTTTAAAAAGAGACTAGGTCTTACTATGTTGCCTGGGGTAGTCTCGAACCTACAGACTCAAACAATTTCTAGCCTCAGCCTCCCAAAGTTGGGATTAAAGGCTCATGCCACAACACCTGGCTAATACTCAAATGATTTAATTTGCAGTTAGGAACATGGAAGTTTTTTCAAAACATGTAAGGCAACAAAATGTGCATTTTAGAGAACAGCCTCTTCCTTGTCCTCCTTCTCCACCTTTCCTCTTTCTTTTCTATTTACAGTACTCAGAAATTTTGCATGAATGGGGTTTTGGCTCTAATTCTCTTCCATGTGGAATAACCTAGAAGACTGTGATAAAGGAAGGCATGCGACACTAAACTACATGTTACGCTGCAACTTCTTCCTAACTGGGAAAAGTGGGAGTGGGGCAAGTTTGCCCAACACCCAGGACCTCAAGATAGATGGGAAAGGGGGTTTGTCACAAGGTCACAGCCAGACACAGTGGAGGGTGAGGTGCCAGAATACAAAGAGAAAGGTTAAATCTAACAACCCAAAATGCAAAATGACAGGAAGAATCAGCTAAGAAAAACCCTTAGAAATAAAGAGATGTAAGTTATATAAAAATGATGGGATGATAAAGTTGAAAATTGTCCTAGAAAAAGCAGCAGGGAAATATGGACAAGATAAATGACTATTCGAGAAGGGTGACATTTAATGGCCATTTCAAGCAAGAGAGAACAGAGAAAATGGGAAGCAGGAACTTATTAAACAGTGCAAGAGTATTGACCAGATTGTGAGATTAAAAGGGTCCACAAAGAGCCCAACACAATAAATAGGGGAAAAATCCATACCAAGGCTTGTCATTGTAAAATAATATAACAGCAGGGATAAAAAGATAATCCTAAAAGTTACGGGGGGGGGGGGAATACAACAAGGGCAATAGAGATAACAGGTCAGATACAAAGCATCAGTGAAGAGCAGCAGGCTTCTCTATAGCGATGCTGGGTGCTAAGAGCAAGGTAGATGTTCTCTTCAAATTTCTGGGAGAAAATGATTTCCTATCATGAGATCTCTTCCAGGATATTAGCAACTGAATCTGAGAAACAATAAAGACATTTGGGGATGTGCAAATCATTTTTTTTTAATTAACTTTCTGCAGTCATTGCTGCTAGTCAACAGGTAACTCCATTCTTTTGTGAACCTTTCTTTTCCTTTTGAGTTGGTTTGGCCATGTGAAATAGTGTATCTTTCTTACTACATATTCTGTTCTCTTTTGGTTTTTCGTATTTGTTCTCTTTTCTTTTTGATTATTGAGGTTTTTATTGAGATGTCTTCTGGCTCAGAGATTCTTTTCTCAGTTATGTCAGTAGGCTAGCAAGCCCATTAAAGGCATTTTTTCATTTCTCTTGCACTGTTTTGTCCTCTAGCATTTCTTCCTCCCTCTCCCTGCCTTCTTAGGATTACCTTCTCTCTGTTTGCATTGTCCATCTGTTCTTGTCTGCTGTCTACTTTATTCATCAGAGTCTTTAGTATGATATTTATAGTTGTTTCAAAATTCTGGTCTGACAACTTCAGCATCCCTGCATATCTGGTTCTGGTGCTTGTTCTGTCTCTTCAAACTGTGATGGTTTACTTTGACCTTTTAGCATGACTTGTAATTTTTTTTTGGGGGGGGGTAGGTGGACATGATGTTTTTGGTGGAAAGATTATCCCTAGAAGCAATGTTCCCCTCTCCTCACTGCAGTGATAGTGACAATGATAATGATGCTTCCATAGCTCTGAGTCATCCATGAGGAGATACGAGCATTGCTCCCAGCTGGTGGTCTCCACCATCATGTACAGGAGCAAGAAACAAACCTTTGTTGGTAAGGCACTAAGGTCTTGGTGCTGTGTGTTGCTGCAGTATAGCCTAGTCTGTCCCGACTGATACACCTCCCCACACTTTTTTTTACCAGTTAATTCTTACATGATATGATCACCAAAATTATAAAGTTAAAATGAAGCAGATGGTATCCAGTAAAGCTGGGACCCAGCTCAAGAGAAAGGAGGGGTTGGTATGTGAGGTTGATGGTTGTGCAGAGATCTGGAGTCAGGAATGTTGGCCTGGAGAGGAGAATGGGGAGCTCTAAGAGGGACCCCAAGGGGAAAATAGAAATGGCTAATCCTGAGACAAAACAGTTTGACACTACAGGAATTTTGATTGAGAGAGATTTTACAGAGGGGTTGGAGGTTGTGGGAAGATCTTTCCATAAGTTTAAAGAAAACGATTAAATTAAAAGAGACAATTATTACCCCAGGAAACACAAAATACAAGAAAGGAATCATAGAACATGACTTATCTCAGCAATAAACACTGCCAGAGTAATAAATTCTAAATATGGACTTAATTCAAGATCTTTACTGGAATGAAAGGAGCAGAAGGAGATGTGGTATAAGATCAAAAAATTTTATGTACTATAATTAGAATTTAGTAGATAATGATTTAAGTTGTTAATATGAAAAAACCTTTGGAACTCTGTTAGACACTATAGACAGTCAATAAATAATGGCTACAATTTCTCTTGCCTGTAGTTCTATGAATTAGTAATTGTCTGTATTATAGGATATCGCTCATATGTTATTAAGTGCTTCTCACATCTCTGTTGCCATCTGGCTTCCCTAGGGCGCATCTGCCTGCCTCACCAGTGCTTAGTGGTGTTGCTGTTGTGATTACCTTCCCCATTCACTAGGCAGGGCTCACAAGAAGGCATTCCAGGGCCCAGACGGTTGGGAAAAAGATGGAGCGAGGCTCCTCCACAATGGTTGTCTATCCTGAGAGTGGCAGGTTTGTAACCCACAAGGCTCTGACTTTTTGTGGTATTCCCCAGGCAGAAGGGGATGACTACCTGCTCTCCTATATCAAAATCTTGAGATATCTTCGAGTTGATGAGGGTCTTCAGGGACCTCATTTGTTGGGCAAAAATGAAACTAAAGGGAGAACTGAATGCCTTCTGATGCTATCTCATTTCTGACATTTGAGAGTCATGAACATGCATGGGTTAACCTAGAGGGCAGATCAGAAGCAGCAACAGACGGTGAGACCCCCTGTAAGGGTGTGACAATTGTAGCTCCCACCATGCTTAGCAAGCACTTGAATGAGTCCTGAAAGCAGATAATGCACTAGTCTTGGGTCCTGTCCGGCTGTCAGCAGTAGTAGATCCAAAGGAGCAGAAATTTTAACTGAGAAGGGGCAGAATTCAGATGTGACAAGGAAGGAATTAATGATAGTTCAACTGGGCCAGAACTGCCACCAGGAACAAGAAGGGTTGGGAGTAGGGGACCTGGAGCCACTGAGAGTGTGTTCCCTCTTGAGAGGTAAGTTGAGTGCTATCTGCCTTGGAGGGCCTGGGGTCTTTGATTATTATTTTAGGGATGAAATCCAAGTGTTCTGAGAAACCTCCAGAACTCACTGAATAAGTACACGTCCCGTACTAAACTCAAGAATGTGGGCTCCATTCCCAAGCCTGGAGCCTAATGGACCTTTTAGTCCATTCCAGATTCTACCTATAGACAGCCCTCCAGGGCTATGGGTTCCGTGCATTGAAGGATGGAGAAATAGGTGCATCAAATGACTGAGGCAGTGAGTGCAAAAGTCCTGCAGAGATGCATCAGCTCCTCTCTGTCTTCCTGTACTTCCACCTGTTCTTATTTGATTGTTTAGATTATGCAGAGTGCCAAAGAAATCAAGGTGAAAGAAAAAGGCCCTCTTTTCTGACTGCCTGCGCATCTACTCCCACCATCTGGCTGTGGAGATCTCCTTATAGCTTATTTGTCTGTGTCTCAGAAATGTCCACTTTTGTCCCTGCTTGACCTTTTGACTAGCTTAGGTTCATGTCAGAAATTGCTGAAGATAAAGCAGAGACTGGAAGTCTTTTCCACTGGTAGCACTCGAGTCAAAGGACCATTTGGGATAAACCCAGAGAACTCCTGCTCACTTAATCATTTCCACTGCTTGGCCAGAACCTGAATCACAGCTTCTTTGTTTCATCACTTCCTAAGCAGACAGAGGGTCCTTGGGTTCAAAGTACTCTGAAGGCATGGGACACTAATGCTTTTAATGTAATTTATTCCCACATAATTTAATGTTTTCCTCTTAATCTAAATAAGAATGGAATCCATAATATTTGCCAAAGATCCACTGATTTTCTTGAAGGGATTTTAACTATTCATTATAAGGATCAGAATTCTCTGTGTATTACTTACCTTTCACCTGGAATGCCTCCTGGCAAAAACCAAAGTGGGTGCTCATCTGGTAATGATTCTTTGTGCATTTGACCTTCTTCTATCACTCATATGACCTTGAAGGTAATGACTATTCAGCCAGACAAAGAATCCAATCAGTTGTCATTTTGATGGATTCAAATGGATTCATGGATTGTAGAGGGGTTATGAATAGACTAGAATAGAATTCATAATAAAGTCAAGTAAATAGTCAAATCTCATCCAGTGCCTGCCAGCCTTGCTGTGGGTTAGGTGCACAATTATTAGACTCACGAATGAGGTAATATGTAATTTGAACTCAAGCAACTTAATCAGTAAGATTATCCTGTCAAATTGTGGTTAAAGTTAATCCTTCAGAGCCACTTTACCAATAAATGCATATAGCAAGAAGAAATTCCCTTCAGTTATGTTCCAAATGTTAAGAAAACCAGTTCAATCCTTTTCCATGGTTTGAGTTAATTTGAACCAGACAAGTGATGTCATAGTGAATTAATTTGTCACCAAGGTTATTGGGAAAAATCAATTTCCTATGACAAATTTGACTTATAACTTCAAGCGAATAAGCAATGTTTTCTACGATAAATGTTCTTTCAAATGCAGTTATATAAAACAAATGTATTAGTCTTAAGATTACAAATCAAAATATTAGAAAGTGTAAGAACAAATCTTTCACTCTTACAGCCAAGCTCTTTTCATTTTTTAAAGCAAACTAGATGGAATTTCAAATCTGATGACAAGATACAAAATGTGGATAGAATTAGCTTACATTATTTGTTCGCAGGTGTGTAAATATTCACTATTATTTCCCTTTCAACTTAATAAGATGTAATGACTACCTCAGGATTTGTTTTTGCAGAGCACCTGTATCAACAGTCTCTCATTCTTTTTTCAGGATTCTCCTTTAGCAACAATTAACTGGGTCTTGGAAATTCTGTTCCTCCCACATTTTCTAGCCAAAACTGAATGAAAGAATTTGTAGCTTATAATTTATGCTTCACCGTTCCATTCTGATTCCCACTGCATGATGACTGAGGAAGAGGGCTCTGTTTCCTGGCAACCCACAGTTTATGTTCTCAAATCTTGCCAAAATCACTGGTCAATTGACCAACCGAAAGGAAATCTTAAAGTTTACTGGAAATTCTCTAATTAATTGCTCCCTTAGTGGGTGTTATGGATTAAATTGTGTTCTCCAAAAGAGATAAATTGAAGCTTAGTCTCCAGGACCTCAGAATGTGACCTTATTTGGAAACAGGGTCTTTTGCAGACTTAACCAAGTTAAGATGTGGTCATTAGGGTGGGCCCTAATCCAATATAAGGGAAAATTTGGTCACAGACACAGACAATATGAAGACACACAGGGAGAATATCATGTGGAAATCGAGGCTACATCTGCAAGCCAAAGAATGCTAAGAACTGACTGTTGCTGCCACCCAAAGCTAGGAGGGGCCAAGAAAAGACTTTGCCCAGGCTCAGAGGGATCATGGCCTTGCCAGCTCCTGTGGGAGAATAGATACTAATTGCTTTAGGCCCTGCAGTTGGTGGTTCTTTATTATGGCAACCCTAGTGCATCTTTAAGCATGAGGATGATCTAGAATTGAGAATAGAGATTATGAAGCAAGTCAAACCTCTGGTAGTACTATTTTGTGAAAATCTGGGGGTAATCTGTGTATAATGGTATTTGCTGTAGGCTGCAGTCCAAGAAAGCAAAGCTTTGATGACAGCTTTTGGGATGATCATTTACTTTGATAAGGAAAACAGGGAACTGGAGTAAAACAATAAAAGTGTGTTCAGCTGAGTTGGTCATTGCTGCAGACCACTGATGCTACATCCTGCAGGTTCCTCAGAGGTGCCTCTCAGAATGTGGCAGAGAATTGTCTGCCCATGGAATGATAGGGGAGAGCAGTGGGTTTTGCCTATGAGGTGTCAAGTCCCTTACTCTTCAGGGTCTGTGCATGAATGAACACAGTTCTGAGGGATCCCTTGCCAGGGGGTTGAAAAACAAGAGACAGAATATCTAAGTAATGGCAGGCATCACCTGCATGAAGCTGGTGTCTACAGCCGACATGGAGGAGGGTAATGTACATGAGGGTGGAACACAGTTATTTAACAGAACTTGGAGAATTTGTCTCATCAGAGCAATGAGCAATAAATTTAGATTTAAAAGTGAGAAGTTCATTGGTGTTGTCTGCAAACACCACAGAAACATTTAGAAGAAATTAATCATCCTATCAGTAATATATTAGTTTCGTAAAAATTATTTAACTACTAGGGGAAGTTGGTTAGCCAGGCAACTGTATCACTTTAAAAAGGAAATTGAATATACTGGGTTTATCAATACAGTTAAAATACTTAAATGAATTTAATTAAGTTTTGAGAGTTTCCTGAAAAATTATTGTGCAAACTTGAAGATTAACAAATAGAATGCTATTTCTAAACTGAACTTAAAAACTTAAGGGAAACCAGGACTTTGCATAATTTGAATATTAACCTTAAATTCCAAAGTAGCTTCTGAATATTTATGTCTGTACAAAAAAAGTCACTTTAAAGAATGAAAAAATATATAGTTATATCTTTGAATGCTGTGCAACCCATCACTCTTGACCTTATATTGCTTATTCAAAAAACTGAGTTCTCTGAAAGAGGGGTAGATATGGTACCAATTTAATTTGTAGCTTAAATATTCTCTCAGTTGGCGGTCTTTGATAGCAAACAACAGAGATCGATCTTGGAAAAGCAAAGGGAATTTACTGGAAGGATTCTGAGTGGCTAGGGGAATGACTGGAGAGACTGAGGTCTAATGTGTAAAGCAGATAGAAACCAGGTCACTTTTGGGAGGTAAATAGGGTGTGTGGACCTTGCTGTGGGTGGAGCCAGTTGCGGTAGTCAGAAGTCACTCTGGCTCTTGTCTGCAGAAGAGAACTTAATGCTAAGAATGAGAAGCATAGACAAGCCATGGAAAGGCTGGAGGGTTGAGCTCTAGAACATGACAAGACTAAACTGCCAAGGGAAAGCTGACTTTACCATTGCCAGGAGGGTTCAACCAGCTGTCCTTCCTCCCCAACTACCCTTAGAACTACTTAGTCCCCTTAGGCTCTCAAGTTGCTAGAGGGGATGAGAACTCAAACCACTTTCTCTCTACATGTGCCAGAGTCTTCCAATTACATGAGCCAGCCCAGTGTCCTGAGCTCAGATGCCTGACTTTGAGCTGGTGTTCCATGACTGCCAACATCTGCCTTGATACCTAGTGGTGAGGGGCAATAGCCATGTTAGCATGTCATGGATCTTGCCATGTTTGAGAGCTTTTCCAGCGTCAACTTGCACCTGGAGACTGGTGGAGACATGTAGAATACTTAGAAGAGACATATGGAGGGGTAGCTTCTGGTTCTTGGAAGAACCAATGGCAGCCTTTATCTTGACATGGTTTATTGTGCTTTTGCTCCCTTGTTTTCTGTTCAACTCTCTGTCCTGCCTCATCCTTTTCTTGTGCTTTCCTGTCAGAGGTACCTTAGACTATGGCAAGCTTTCAGTCCCCCCTCTTTGGGATGACCCTGTTTGGCTGGGTATTTGCCCATGAAGTTATAGGTAATTTTGAGAGATTTTTTTGGATTATCCTCTCTCTCTCTCTCTCTCTCATTCTCTCTCTCTCCACCAATTCTATTTTAAAAACCCTCCACACTCAGAATCTGATATTTTTGGTGTTTGTGCAGAGTGGGAGGTTTTTAGAGTATGCGCCCCTTAATAGTTGGGGTCCCTGGACACCCCTATTTTGTGCACTAACAGTTTTGCAGGTCAGAAAATGGAGGCTTGGGAGGATGAGAGGCAATAGCACTAGTTCTGAGCATTGGAAAAAGGCTTCAGACTGACATGCCTTTGAATTGCCAATTATCTCTTGGCCTCCAGATGTCCTCGTTTCTTATTGTCCATGTCAGCTGGAACAACAAAGCCTGAGGATCAAATTTAAATTGTGACTGCAACGGAGGGCAACCTCTCTCCCCATAATCAGTTACTGCTCATTTAACATCTTCCCTGATTCTGATGGAAGTTTGACTCCAGGTGCCATGTCTGCAAGTCAGGGTCTTGGAGGCAGAACAGAAGTTTCTGGCCAGATAGAGCAAGAGGATAGGAACCAACCTGCTGGAGAAATCAGCAGGGACCTAAAAGCTGCACACTGCATGTCTCCTGACCTCTAGCTTTCCCACACGGTGGGCACCTTCTGCACATGTGCAGTTACAGATCTGCTCTTGGCCTCCAGAAGGGCAGATTGGGAACTGGTAGGGAGCAGGCTCTTAGAGGCGCTTATTAGGACAAATGGTTCTTGGGGGTAAGTACACAAAACCTAAACAGAGTAACACTCTAATTCATGAGAAAGCCTATCCCTGGGTAGTTGGTACCAGGTGAGATAAGTGGAAAATCATGATGTCATTGTTCACACAGGTGTCACACTCACTGCCCCTGTGTGTCTCTTCCCTTGATCACCTCTCATTGCCTCCTTCCCCTTCTTCACTCCTTTATCTCAGGGTAAGCTCCTTCCTTGCTATGCCTGTCACTCTCAGTGGCATCTTGTCTCTTTTCCGGAGCCCCATGCCTACAGGATCTTTCCTCGCCTCTGAGGTAATTTCGTGAACATTGAGCTGCACACTTCTGATTAGGCACAAAAACCTACTGGTTTCCCAGGGCACTAACTATGTTGACCTTTAGGCAGGTGTTGAGCATCTCAAAGCTTTCTTCCCAAAAGGGAAAGGGCGTTTAACAGTGGCACTTTCTCCTCCTCCCTCCAGGCGGGTGGGCTGCTTTTTGTATTTGGATCTGTATGGAGACCTTGACATCATTCCATAGGCCCAGCCTACAAGGTCTGCAAGCTCAGAAGTCAGCTGAGCAGAAAGCAGCTGAGGTGGGAGAGCAGAGATGGCGTGAGCCTGTCTGCGCGAAAGTCCTGTGGGGCTGCACACTGTTCCTTCCAGCCTGGACCAGGTGGTCAGTGGATGTGGGGTAGAAGCCTCCTATCCCACCCTTTGCCTTTACTCCCTTGAGTCAGATCTCATTAGCTCTCCTCCAGGCCTTTGCAGCTGCTGGCTGCTTCCTCCACTCTTTCCCACTCCCTGGCCCTGCTGCTCCCCTTCCCCCCCACACGCCTTGCACTTCCTGGTAATTCCATCATCAGGCATTTGATCCAATTTTGGGCCCGTGGCTTCCCAGTCGTGGCAGATGGGAGGCACTAGAGCCCCCAAAGGGGCCCGGTTTGGTACTTGGCTGTGTCAGAACTTCATACTGCAAGGATAGGCAGGGCCCTGGTACAGAAGCTCCTCTCGCCCACCAATGAGTCCTATCAGGGCAGGAGTGGGCCATTTTTGTTCTCGTTCCACCCCAGCGCTGGTGCTGCACCTGGTGCCGAGGGCTGCACCAGCTGTGCTAACTACTGTCCCCTCCTGCCTGGGTTCTTATTGCCCAGAGGAAGCCTCTTGGGGGCACTAGAGCCTCCCAACAGGTGTGTGTCCATCTTCCCTCTTCCTCTGTAAGGAACCCTTCAGAGTAGGTATTATATGTTGTACTTCCTGACCCATTATCTCACTGGATCACCTCAGTTGTGCCATGTAACCAAGGCAGGGTCCACACCCCTCATGATGCAGGTGGTCAGGTGGAGACTCCTGTCTCCCAAGGCTGCCTCTACCAGCACAGGGTTTCTGATGGGAGGCCCCATTTGAAGAGTTCCAGATTCCACTGCATGCACTGTCTTCAGGACAGACTGGCTTAGTGCAACATGGGAACCCATGCATGATCAACACAAAATTTGGCAGCCCTGCTTACTTGGCTAGTGAGCACAATATGTGCTTTAGAGGAAAATGGACAGATTCTCAGAAATGATTTTCAGCCCTTGAGATGCTCATCTTCTGCATATAATGAACCCAGGGTCTCTGATACAGGTGGAAAAATGGCCACCAAGACTCCTTTCTCATGGCTTGCAGATCGTCTTGCTATGACACTCCTGTCCCCAATGTCCTCTCCACATTTCTGCAGGCCTGCAGTCTACCTCAAACCTGGAAGCTCACCTTCTCCCCTGGCCTGACCCACCTGACTTTTCGGGTTGCTTCTGATGACCCAAATGAAGACCAAGCCCTGGATCCTATCTCATAAGCCCCTGGCATTTCACATCCACCTGTACCCACTACACTGGTGAGGAACAAAGCAGGAGCAAAGGTGGAGGCTTGTGGTTTCCTAAAGAGTGGTCATTGTTTCTCCCAGGTGCCATCTTTCTTTCCCCCACAGCAGAAGGGAGGTGGGGGCAAGGGAGGAGGCGTTGGGGCCCAGGTGAGTGCACAGGGGTGTTGACAGAGGAAATCTACAGTGAGCACCGAGGCCAGGGGCTGCTTCCTTCTGAGATGGTTTGCTGAAAACTCCCCCTCTCTTCGTCCTGAAGGAGAGCTGACTATGTTGCCCCCTGGTGTAAGGGTTATTCTGAGAATCAAGAGATGCAGAAAGAAGCCTTATTGAAGAACCCCAAGCCCTGGGAACTAAGGCTGCCTTACTTGCTACTTCAGGGCAGATCTAGCTCCAGAAGAGAGACTGTAATAAAACCTACACCAGATCCCTCTCTTTCTGCCCCGAGGTAGACAGAGGTTTCACTCAGACTGGCAGACGAACATCACCACAAACTTTTATCAACTGATTGTTCTAAAAGCTCATTTATTTTTCCTAAAGCTCAGGAGAGTCTGTCCCTCCCACCTCTCTTTCCCCTATTAACTTAGGTATATAATCCCCTAACATGGACAAGAGAAGGCTAGTTCCTTCTCTTGTTGGTACCCAGAGGCTGCAGAGCTTAATGAAGGGCTCCATTCTGAGCTAAGTGTCATCTGTTGTCGTGGAAGCACCACGGTGTTAAACACAGTCCCAGGTGCACAGCCATTCCAGCCCCGGGCTGAGAGGCACAGACCTCTGAATCACCACTGTGCCCATGGGCCATCCGGACCCCGACATCATCAGGTTATGCATGACAGGTAAGTAAACCTTTTCCTCCTGGATATGTGTCCTGTGTTACTTAATTCACAGTCCCCTGGAAAAAAAAGCTAAGAGGGGAGAGGAAAGGTTTTTCTTCCCTGACAGTTGCCTGTCATGACATGGAGAGTAAGAGCCGGCAGTTCGCAGACTTTCAGTCTGCAGCCGGGGTCCTCACCTGGCCACCCACTTCCCTGTATCATCTCTTCTTTGCCACTGCAGATGATTGCCACTGAAAAGAGCGCAGTTTTCCTTTGCCCGTTACCTCAGCCCTGAAAGTATATAGCGTTCGGCTATTTTACAGAGGTGAATTTTTATATAGCTCATGAAAACTTATTGCTCTGTGTCTTCACGTACAACAATCCACATTCACAATCATTATTTTTCATAGCATCTAAACTGTAACTACAGCTATTAAAATCAAGGTCTCCGGCTGGCAAACCCCAGTCTGATTGCCTTTAACCGGTCACTTGGTTCTTTTTTCAGCCTCTGTCACGCTTTGAGTCCTATAAACAGTTAAAAAAAAATAAAGAGTCCCACTTTCCTGGCAAGGTCAAGGGTTGGCCTGTCAGTGAGGAGGTGGTGCCCGGGGGGAAGAAGAAACACTGCAGGCGGTTGCTGGCTTCCAGCTGTCCTGCAAGGCTCTCCCTTTTGCCTTTGGTTCAAGACCCAAGTGCCACTCAGGGCCTGGACCTGCAACTATTTCCTGAGATTATGCCAGAGCCAGTTACCGGATACATTCCTTCAAATGGCAATCCTGCAGGGGACTGGATTCTCAGCCACCCCCATGCTACACCTCCTACTCCTGCCTCTTGCCAGTCATCTGGTCATAAATCAGGAGGTGGAAGTCCTGTCGTCATTGCTCAAGTTGGCCACACCTGGGCACTAGCCAGGATTTGTGGGTGGCACTGAGATGGGACTGGCAGAAGGTGGGACTGGGTTGGTACACTAGAGAGTAAGGATGCTGAGCTTGATTCTGACTGTCAGCCCAGTCAACCCAAGAATCTCCTCCCTGCCCCTTCCCAAAATAGCCCATTCCCAGGACCCCAGGCCAAGGATATTGGAAGTTGATGTGTCAGCCCACTGCATGTACAAAGGAATTGTCTCCCCCAGTCAGGCTGAGGCACCTGGGAAGAGTGAATGACAGGAAAATACTGAGGTGATTGACTTTCTAGTGGCTAAAAAGTGTGAAAAGGAAAGGAAAACAAAAACGACACAGAGCTTTCCCCCCCACGCAGCCAGAGGTGTCAGCAGTGAGGATTCTCTGCTCAGATCCATGGATGGTACTTGGAACCCTGCTCTGTGAGGGGAGGCTGGAGAGGGCTGAGAACAGCTGGTGGGATGCGGGATAATGGCCCTCACAGCTAGGCCAGGAGTTCATAAAACTTTAATAGTGGCTTCACACAGCATAATCCTATAACCCTAGCAGGCTCCCTCCTCCCTATTTTAAGTCAATATACTTTCTGGCTTGCACAGCAGGGGCTGCACAGAGACAGGTGGGTAGGGCCCTGCTGGGAATCTCTTTGCCTCTGGGGAGCCTGTGCTGTGTCCTGCTCGCTCAGTGAAATGCAAGGGACCTGTAGGGGAAACAGAGTGGCTTGGGCTTTTTTCACACCCCACTGTTGGCCCCTGTGGTCAGCACCTGTGGTCTTGCTTTCCTCCTAGGTCTCATTGCCCATATTTGATAATGCATTGGTGTGAAAAGCACTCGGAAGCAGGATCACAGGACATGTGTGCCTGGGACTGTGGACACATGGCCAAAAGCCACAGAGCACAGGGTGTGTGAACTTGGAAGTATAGAAGCGTGCGAGAGTTCACTATGAGGCAAGACTGAGGATGAGCGAAGATCAGAGAGGGAGACCAAGAGAGAAGAGATGCCAGAGAGAGCAAAGAGGTCTGGGGACTTGGAGGCTAGGTTACTGTCATCCTCCAGGCCCCTTGCTTCCCTAACTGCCTCCCTACCGGCTGCTATGCCTGTGCCCAGTTCCCTGCATCAGCATTAAAGGTCAAATCTATTGAGGACTTGAAGACTCTCCTTTCTCTTTTTTTTTATTTCTTTTCTTTTTCTTCTTTTTTTTTTTTTTTAGACTAGGTCTCGCATTTTTTGCCTGTGGAACCGCAGGCTCATGTTGCCCAGGGTACCACAGACTCAAACAATCCCCAGTCTCAGCTTCCCAGGTAATTGGGATTACAGGCATGTGTCACCATGCCCAGCTATATTTTTTTTGGAACTAGGTCTCGCTACATTGCCCCGAGCGGGACTTGAACTGAGATCCCTGGCCTTGGCCGCAGCTTCCTAGGCTGCTGCTTACAGGCATGCACCACCATGCCGGCCATGGCTGCTTTTTTGAGACTAGGTCTCATTATGTTGCCCAGGGTAGTCTTGAACCCATGAACACAAGCGATCCCAGGCCTCTTGCCTCCCAGCGCTTGAACTACAGGTATGCACCACTATGCCTGGCTCAACACTCTCTTTTCTATTTGCCTGAATCCACAGTGACCCTGCACACCCTGTGCCTGGTTGCCCAACAGGACCCTTGAAGCATCTGAAGCGGCAGGAGCCATAACTTCCCTGTAGTCCCCACAGCACCACTTGGCATTAGGCCCTAGTGGCCTCACAGCTAACATGGGAGCTTGAGCTGGGGAGGGAGGACATGGTAGTTAATACAGGCTGGCCAAGCTGTCTTGTTTGGTGCATATATGGGCATGAAGTTGGCCGCAGGCACAGTTCTGCACTATGAGGCTAGAGAAGAGACAAGAAATGCTTTCCTGTTGCTCTTGTTACCACAGACCAGCTTTGCTTTTGGGTTACTGGGCCTGGGACACATGACAACTATAGTTTTTAGTAGGAGAAATCATCCAGCTTCATTACCAAGGGAATATTAGTACCTAGGTATTAAGAGCTGAATGTAGGGTACAAGAGAGGACAGACAAGAGGGATTTATACAACCATAGAGGCTGGGGCTGAATGAAAGTATGCATCATCCAGCAAATTTTAAGGATGCCCACAAGTCCCTGTAAAGGTTTCAAAGGAAAAAAGTGGCTCAGGCAGGTACAATTCAGATGCATTTCAAAGGAAGGCAAATGGTGAGGGGGTAATAAAATTGGTTAATATATTAATTCCTGAGAGGTCATTGGGGGCAGGGGGGTAGTTCACAGGAGGTCGCTGTCTCTGTTAAGGGGGATTTCCTTAGGTAAACATTTGGAGCCATCACATCTTCAGAGGAATTTCAGTGCTAGATTTTGTCTCCAGTTTAAGGCAAGATGGAGTTTGCTCCATCTCAACTGCACAAGCCTGTCTGGTCTGTGAATGGTAGTCCACACCTAGGCCAACCAAAGGAGGCAACGACTGTCATACTAAATGTCCCAGATGTGGGAGAGATGATGGTCAAGCTCTGGGACACCACAGTTTTTGATGTTTCCAATTTGAACTCTCCCCCCTCCATCTATCTATATTGTCTGCTTTCAGTGAGTCTACCTCCAGGCAGGCAGCCTCTGCTTTTGGTCAGACCTGGCCTTCCCTCCCCTGGAAAGGATTTTAGATTCTGTTCCCAAAAAACTTTTCTGGGGAGGGGGCTTTATGGAAATCCCCCTGTTCGTTTTCAGTCTAGCTCCTTCAAGTGATCCATGATTCTTCTACCTGGTTTTTCATCTTTTTTTTTTCTCTCAATTTTCTTGTTTTCATACAAATCAGTCATATTTGTATCGACCATGCCCCTTAGGTATGACCCCCCCCATCAATCATGCACCCTTATACTACCACCCTGCTCCCCCTGTCTCCCTTACCCCATCCGATCACCCCAACTTCTCTCTCAATGCTTGGGCCACTTGTCTCTTCTTTTTCTTTTTTGGGGTACTGTCTTTTTCCTAGGTGGGGACCTGTGTTCCTGGGTCACAGTAGACCAGACTGCTCAGATCTCCAGGAGTAACCTTGAGTAGGTAGCCAGGCTAAGCATGTCAGAAACCTCTTGTAGGGCAGGTATGTGATGTGGTTCTTCAGACTCCTTTGTTTAGGTGCTTCCTATGGTGCACCTATGTTTCCTTTTCTCCAGACCCATGTGTTCACTGGATTCCCTGCCTCCTCATTCATGCTGGCTGTCTCCTCCATTCTGATACTGTCACATGGTGCTCCTTCTGAGCCTTATAGTTCTGGTGTCTGGCACTAGGAACCCAACTCCCAGTCACTGGCAGTGGAAAAGTTCCCTAGGGGGACAGACTTCAGCAGGTGGTTGGTCCAGCTCATCTCCTCTCGCGTGGTTTACAGTTCTGCCATGGACCTGTGGCCCCATCTCTGTGGCTTTGGAAAAGGAGGGAGCCTCTCTGGCTGTACGCATCTCTGGGGTCTGGTTCCCCAGCCCCTGGAGACATTGTAGAGAGCTCTGTAATAGATCATCACTACAGTTAATCTCCCAGTCTTGTCTTTTGGGGTTCTGACAATGCTCTGTTTGGGTCCTCCCCAGGTGATGAGTATATCCAGGGTCTGTATTTGTTCCTCTTATCTCCTAGATGTCTGCAGCTGGAGTGCCTGGCTTTCTCATTCCTAGTGCAATTCTGGTTGAAGTGGGAATAAACCCTCCCACCCACCCTGGTAGAGGTTCCTAGCCCTACCCCCAGCCCACATGGAGGCAGAGGCCGGCTCCCCCAGCGTGAGACCCCTAGACCCCAGGACTGTGAGACCCCGGTGATGGAGGACCCACCCTACCCCACCCTCTACCTGTAGCCTAGGCCACGGTGGGGTGGAATACTGGGGGCCCTTCCCAGGGTCCAAGTCATCTCGGGGGACTTTCAGCTCCCACTTCTGACCCAATTTGGCCCATTTTTCTTTCTTTGAAGAGAGGTTTTCATAAGGGAGGAAAAACATTACTTCTATCCCACTTAGGTTTTTACCTAAGACTCTAACAGAAAAACAGATGAGCAAGCACAAAATGAACAACTTATTAATGTGTGCAGTGCCTATCTCAAGACTGAAACCTAAAGGCAAGAGTTACTCAAAGAGAAGGCTTGAAACTCTTGCTTATATAGTATAACTGTATAACTTTGGAGACACATCAGAACAGCAGCTTGAGACTTGCAAGAGTAGCAGAGGGATGGAAAATGCACGAGGAGAGTGAACAAAGCCCTTCTCTGGGCTGATATGAGTCTGACTCCAGTAAAAGAATCCACATCATGTATTTAAGTAAAAAAAGGGGGAAAGGTAGGACTTTCCTGCATTTACTATTTTTAATTGCCTTCAGCTCAAAATAATTATTACACTGAAGTGGCATGTTTGTGGCTGCACAGTCATTCATTCTGTGTCAGGCTCTTCTGATCCTGCCTATTTCATCCAGACTGGTTTGACTTCTGGCCCTTTCTCCAGGGCCTGCGTTCTACCTGGCCAAACTAGCAAGGGATCTCATGCTATTGCATCATGTTGTTCTTTGTCAGTTCCATGTGAAAATGGAATGACTATGAAGCTAGAGATGGTGGCAATGTGGCGACACCAGAGCAGGAAGTAAGGACGAGGGTCCTCTGTGCAGAGCTGTGTTGACCCCATTTGCATGGGGTAGGGGGGCAGCTGCCACTCTCACAAGAGGTCTAGCCCTGGCTGCTTTTCTTTTTTATCTGATCTGGTCCCATTAGGTTTTTGAGGAAAGAAGTTTTGTTCCTACAATCTCCCACAGATGTAAAGTTTTATAATTATGAGTTATCCTAAGAGTGTTCAGCTCCCTTTGACCCAATCTTACAAGTTCCCTGAGAATTAGGAACTTGATCTCCATTAAATCCGTGGTGATGCTTGACTCAGCTTTGTCTACTTTCAGGTTTGGACTGAACATTTCCTGTGTGCACAAAGCAGCCTCCTCTCATTGTCAAGTCCAATAAATCACAGCTCAGAGCCAGGGGACCCAGATGTAAAATGCAATGTCTGGCACCACTGGAGATAAAATAAATTACCTGTAATCTGGGAAGCAGGTCATTTTGATCCTCCACTCTTTTCTGGTGACTTCAGTGATTGATTTTGCTAAACTCAGATGAAGCAGAAGGACATTCAGGTGCAGAGCTTTCGAGCAGCTGGGCCAAGAGATGAGATAATAGCACCCTTTGCAAAGAGAAGGCAAGAGAACCTTGACTCTTGACTTCCCAAGGGCTGATATTTAATCCTGCATGGGCCACAACACTTCTTGCCTCTGGATTTAGAGATATCCTATTGTATGGTTTGAAAGACAGATTTTTTTGTTGTTGTTTAGGAAAATTTAAGTGAGTTTGTAAAAACCTTAAGTGATTTAACTTAAATTCAAGTTATGATTTAACTCGAAAGAGACACACACCCCAAGAATTGTATGGAGGCCAGAGATCATAAGTTTGAAAGGTGAAAACCACCTCACTGATAACAAAATATTACTATAAGGAGATTAGTAATTATGGTCCATGGTCATGATTCTAGAACTGTGCTGTCCAACAGAAGTATTGCATATCATTTAAAACATTTATATTAGCCAGGTACATTTAAAAAAGTAAAAAGAAATAGGTGAAGTTTGCTTTGATATATTTAACATACCACAAGAAATCATAATGGTATAATTTCAATATATAATTATTATCCAAGGATTATGTGTTGAGGGAGGGCTACTAAGACTTTGAAATCTGTGTGCTTTGACACTGGAAGCAGGTCTCAGTTTGCACTGACCACATTTCTTTTATTTTTACTTTTTAAAATTATTTATTTATGTATATATTTCACATCATTGTGATCCATGGGGGACCCCACCACCTCCTTTCCCTGGCCACTCCAGCTGGTCCCCTCCCACAGTTGTGTACTTGTATACTTTCATTTGGTTGTCTATATTTTAGTGAAACCATTGGTTTTTGTCTTTTTCCGATTTGTTTCTGCCAGTATGATTTCTTCTAGTTACATCCATGTTACCAAAAATACATCAAATTTGTCATTTTTTATTGATGCATAATATTCCATTGTGTATATACACCACATCTTTTTCATTCAGTCATCTGTCTTGGGGCATTTGGATTGTTTCCATGTCCTTGCAATTATAAATAGTGCTGCAATAAACATCCGAGAACAGATGTCCCTTTGTACCCAAATTGAGGTCTCTTTTGGGTAGATTCCCAGAAGAACGATTGCTGGGTCAAATGGTAGTTCCATTTTTATTAGCCTGAGGGTCCTCCGCACAGCTTTCCATAGTGGTTGGACCAGTTTACACCAGCAGTGTAAGAGTGTTCCTTTCTCTCCACATCCACGCCAGCACTTGTTGTCTGTTTTTTGGATGTGGGCCATTCTTATTGGTGTAAGGTGGTATCTCATTGTGGTTTTGATTTGCATTTCCCTTACTGCTAATGACGTTGAACACTTTTTCATGTGCCTGATAGTCATTTGGACTTCCTCTTTGGAGAAGCGTCTTTTTAGATCTTCTCCCATTTTCAACTGGGTTCTTTGCTCTGTTTTTGTTAAGTTGTTGCACTGACCACATTTCCTGTGCTCAGCAGCCCTATGTAGCCAGTAGCTACCAGCCTGGACAATATAGGTTGAGAACATTCACCAATCAGAATTTCAAAAAGGCACTGCAGATGCATTTTGATGGGAAGAGAAGCAAGTAGCAAAAGGCCTTGTTGAAGCAATGACTGAGAAGGGGTCTCTCCTTGCCTTGTACAGCTCTAGATCCTCAACCCTGTCCAGTAAGGGGTTGAGGACAGGGGCACGGAATGCGATGGTGAGTGTGGGCGTGTACATCTGTTGTCTTTGCCGAAGACTGCTCCTTACCCTGCACTTTTAAGGAAAACTATAAGGGAAACCATGAGAGACTATGTTTTGTATGTGGGGGTTTGCATGTGGATAGAGCTATCTTCTCCCATAAATGCAAGATGGGAGACAGGAGCTGAAATGAAAGTCAGGGAAAAGGATTTGGTAAAATGGGGATGTGGCTTTTCCTGAGAGGACTAAGAAAACATCTCAGAAAACAGGGTGGAGCAACAACAGGACTAGGATCTTTGGGTTCAGAATATAATAAATGAGGTGGTATAGGGTAAGTTAGTTAGGCCTTTTCCTTAATTAGCATATATATCCAGCACCTGGGGTATTTGGCATTCCCATGCTTGTGCAGCTCAGTGGGTGTGTGCATGTGTACATGTGCACACCTGGGCCTAGGAGAGAGGGGATAAAGGGGCACGAGGGCACTTGCACATCCTCATGAGCATGAGAAAATGCCAGAGAGCCCGGAGAAAGAGTGTGAAGATTCCTGGAGAGCTGGGGGCTTCCGGCTGCCTCTACCCCCACCCCGACCCTGGACCTGTCCTGCCTGGTGTGTCTGTTTCACAGCTAAAACCAATAAAGAAACCACACAGATTGGTGAGCCTAATGCCTACAACTGGCTACGAGGATTTATTATACTACAATTGGCAACAAGGATGGGGTGTTCTCCAAGAGGCAATAGAACAGAGGGGGTGAAAGCCAACACCGTGGCTATATAGGTCTACAAGAGAACTCAACCATGTAGTTTGGAACTTTTGCTCATATTGTTATGGGGCAAATACAAGGGAGAAGGAGATTTGTGAGTCCTCCCCCATGTGTTTTAAGAATATAGGACAAGACCTCAAAGAATATGCACAGAGAGAAACAAGGAAAAGGATTTAAAAAATTATGGAGCGAGGAAGGGGAGAGCTGAGAGAGAAAAGAATAAAACTTATTGACTGGCATGTGACCAGGTGTTCTCTCACAGATAGCATGTGCTGTGTAGAACCAGGGAGCAATAGGAAGTCAGTTAAAAGACTGGGCTTCCTCTGTTTGAAGTCGGAATAGTGACTTTGCTCTACCTGCTTGTTTCCTTCCAGCAGCCCCAGTTCAAGAAGTGAGGGGTGTCCAGGAAGCTCCACCTTTTACCATTGAGTTGGCTATAGCATCACTCCTGGCCTTGGAGGTGGTTCCTCTGTTCCTCTTACAGTATGTTCTAGGAAAATCCAGGTTCTTTGCAAGCAAAGCTATTATTCTAGACAGAAATATGCCCCTGATTTTAGTGAGTGTGGTCACAGGATATGCAGCAAAGTTTACCAAGCATAGGTGTTAGAGAAGAGGACAGGTGTTGGAGAATAAGACTATATACCAAGAGTGTACCAAGCCATAGGAGCCCAGACAGTGATGGTGACAGGAAGGACGCAGAATAAGAGGGTGGAACAGTCAGGGACCTTCAAATAAGCTGTTGATCCACTTGTAGTTGCAAGTAATAGAAAACTTATAACTGAAAATGAACCGACTTAATCATAATATCCATTGTTTTCTAGCAAAAATTGTCAATGTAGGAAGTTGCAGGGCTGGTTCAGCAGCTTGCTGACATCATCATGGACTCAGACTTAATCTTTTTTTTTTTCACCTCCATGGTCCCTTTGATGTTTTGCCCTTTGGCTTAGTTCCTCATGGTCTCAAGATGGCTGCCTCACTTCCAGCATTGCATCCAAATTCAAAAGCAGGAAGCAGCAGGCAAAAGGTTTTCTTTCCCTGTTGCCCTTTTAAGTATTAAGAAACCTCTCAGGAAACATGCCTTTATTTCTCATTAATCAGAACTGGGTCTCATAGCTACAGATTTTTTTCTAGGAAGTTTGGGAAAATGAGATCTTCAGCCAATAAGAAGGGAGCTAGAAGGAAAAGTTTGGAGATTGTTTTAGCATTGCCAATTACCGCGAGTGTTCCAAGTTCCAAGAAAGAGATCTTGTTGTAGAAGAAAATCATAGGTCCTGAGCCAGAAGCCATCAGCCTACTGTGTGACCTTGTCATCTAACCTCCCTGACCATATAACCTCATCTCTCCGGGAGGGCTGTATTCATTAAATATTCTCTTTCTGCTCTAATAGCCCTGATTTTATTAAGATTCCTTGAGTGTGTTGAATGAGCTGTCCAGTGTAATGTAATTAATTTAATGAGATCCATTTGGTAAAGGCAGCTGTGGTTCATCTTCTTTTTATGGTTAGTGGACATTTGTTGGCTGGGTAAAAACTCTCATGCTCATAGATTTGATGGAAGTTTAATTACACCAATAAACTCGTGTCCTTGGTCTCTCAATGCCTGTTCCCAGTGACCATGTCAGAGCCTCTGTATATGCTAAGACAAAGAAACTTCTTGGCACAGACTGACCTTGGCCTGCTCGGGTCATCAACCTTAGGCAGAACTGTAACGAAAATGGAACTGGCTCCTGAGATCCTGCCAGGTTTCCCTCTCCTACCTGGTGTTCACGCTCTCACTTACCTAACTATGACCCAGCTATAGGTTTATTTCAATCTTTCAGAGCGCTTTACCTCATGGAATTGCTCAGCTTCCCACCTTTTCTCCAATCACTGCTCACAAAGGGCTGGACTACCTGCGCTTAAATTAGGTGAATGGATGCTGGGCCTTCCCACTTCCAGGTCAGGTAAGGGTGTTCAATGCAGGTTCCTGTGGGCAAGGCCAGGCTCAGGAGCGAGCTGAGTCACGGCTTCTCTCAGATGCAAGTAACATAATCCAGGAGAAGGAGCTGCACATAAAGGGGCTTTATTACAGGGTCATAGGTTCTAATGGGAACGGAGAGGAAGAGGGAGGATCCTGGCGAGGGATTGACCAGAAATACTAGGGGCATATTCCTCTCTGTCTCTCTCACTCTCCTATGTAAAACCAGATAATAAATATTTAATCTTTGGGCGCATAAGTTCTCTGCCCTTGTAGGAAAGAAGTTGTGAGACTGGGTCAAGATTGGGTCAAGAGTGGGATACTGGCCTTGGGCATAACATTTAAAGGTGTGCCCCAAAATTCAGTAATTAAGCTATACATTCTAATGCACTATATTTAAAAAATAAAATTTTTATGACAAATCTGTGATAAACATTAACATTTTATTTCTTTTTTACTATTCAAAAACACTTTAATTTTTCTCGTAGAACTATATTCTTTGTCTATATATTCCCACTGGAGAATATAAATTCTTTAAGACAGACATATCATTGTGAGGCACCCCCAGGTTTCAGGCGCATATGTGTCCTGCCCTGTTCTGGGAGGTACAACAGCTAATTAGCTGCACAAGGCCTCGCCTCCTCCAGAGCTGAAGGCTCAGTGAGGATTTCAGCGGGAGGCGATCACACGAGCGTGGAAGTTCAAGTCTCAGCAGAAGGAGGATCAGGAACTTGGTGTGGCTGGCTGCCCCAGGGCGGGAAGTCCAAGCACATAAAACATCACAATTTTAAATGAAGACATTGTGATATAACAAGAAATAAATATTTGGACTTTAACTCTGGCTCCTACCACAGATGCCTCTAAATCCTCATAATTTCCTGATAGGGATGCAGGGAGTTAATTTTGTTAAAATATTGGTTTTACTCCTGGGTTCTGAAGCTTCTAAGGCCCTTGGAAGCTCTGGATTGAGAAGAGTGTCTTCATATGCTAATGAAGTGACTTTTATGGGTCCCTAGATAGCTTGTGGCTGGAAGCTGGTTGCCAGAGAAACACACTAGGTGGTTAGAGGGCTGTGACTTACAGCCCACTCCTGCTCCTGACTGAAGGTTGAATCAGTTCCTGGTGGCTGATGATTTAATCACCTGTGCCTGCTTTATGGAATCTCTGTAAGAACCTGAAGGGAGGCTTTAGAGGGGTTAGGGATATACCCCTGTGCCAGATGGGGCAGAAATGTCTGTAGTTGGGGACTTTCCAGGTCCTGCCTTCAGGTCCTATCTTCAATGATATCCTTTATAAAATCCCTCCCAATAAGCTAGTAATTAAAGTGTTTCCTTGGCTTCTGTAAATCATCATAGCAAATCACTAAACCTGAGGACAGGGTTATGCTAACCCCTGATTTGTAGCCAAATCAGACAGAAATGGGGGTAACCGGGGGACTTGCGGTTGGCTTCTGAGCATTGAGGCCTTAGGGCTTGTGCCACTTCCAGGGAGTAAATGCCAGCAATCAACTGCTGGGAACACAGTGTCTGCAGAGACTTGGAGCATTGTTTGGTGTGGAAAACTCACACCTCTAAGTGTCAGGAGTGTTGGAAAGAGAAGCACAGGAGACAGAGTGAGACATACTGGTGAGTGAGCTGCCTTCTCTCACTCTTTCCCTTCAGTGCTGTTTGCTGCTGGAACTTTTCAACGGCTGTCCCAAACCCCATGCTCCACATTCTAGTGGCCCACCTCTTGGGTAGAAGATACCCACCCTAACTGCCCTGGCTCTGGGTCATTCTCTACTCATGTTCCTCAGCGGGAAGACAATTACTCCCCACAGGCCCTTTGGAGGGAATCCTATAATTACCTTAACAGAGTGTTTGTTTCTTTTGACTCAGCTGCATTGCCATGGTAGAAAAGTTTTTTTTGGGCAGGGCAAGGTAGCGCATGCCTGTAGGTGGCCGGGGCCAGGGATCACGGTTCAAGTCTTGCTGGGGGCACGTAGCAAGACCTAGTCCCAAAAAAATAGCTGGGTGTGGTGGCGTGCGCCTGTAATCCCAGCTACCTGGGAAGCTGAGTCTGTGGTACCCTGGGCAACATGAGTCTGTGATTCCACGGGCAAAAATAGCAAGACCTGGTCTCAAAAAAAAAAAAAGAAGAGTTTTTTTTTTTTTTTAATCAAAAGAGCTTTTAGAGAAGCAAAGCAAATGCCTTTATTTACATTTGTTGAATAATGAATGAAATAAGGTGAATATCTTGACTTAGGTATTACAAAGAATGAACCTCAGGTATCTGAGAGGTGTGGCTCAGGCAACTATTTTTTGGGTGATCAGTTTCCCCAAAATGCATGATGTTGGCAACTTTTGTGACTGGAGGGAAAGCCCAAACCTCTGTCAGGAGGTTTGGAATTGGCTCCATGATATGATACGGACACCAGGCCTAACCAGGTGTTTCTACAGCTATTCCCTGATCACCTGTTTATGTAGAATGTTCCCTTCTTGACCCTCTTCCCTCAGGACCATAATCCCTCAAATACTGGCCTTACGGGAGCAGGGAGAAGTCAGCTAGTCTGCAATGAATCAGCTGCCAGAGACAAGATGAGGTCATCCGTAACAGAGAAATGAATAAATGAGTCTCTCTTCCAATAAAACTTTATTTGGCCGGTCCTGATCAAGTTTAATAGATTTTTTTTTAAAACATGTGTAGTAATAACAATTCCTCTGCAATAACAATTAGATATGAACTCCTGGTCACGGTCAGCAGCTTGTTCCTTTACCACGAAAGTAAAGCCGCCCTCTGAGGACAAATGGCACGTGAGGAGCAGAGTGCATATTCCTTTTCTTCAACGAAAAAACAAAACCCAAATGCTTTATATTTACATATTTTCCATTGAAAAATTGGTCAGTGTGATTAATTCTGTTTTTAAATAAGCTTCTAATGTGTTACAGATTTCAATGTACAAATCCTAGTTAGCAGATTACGTTTAAGGTGCTGTTGAGGTGAGGATAACACAGCCCGGACCCAACACTGGGGAACCCTCTGCTTACAAACTGGACAGACTTCCTGGGGGGATCTTGGGGGTTGCTGGGGAGATAGCCGAACACCGGTGGTGGAAATAGAGTACTGCAGGGAACTGGATTTTGCTTCCGCACAGGGCCTGGTGGGGCCCCACACCTTCTAGGTGGTATGTGAGAGCACCTCTGGGTTTGCAAGCTTCAAGCTCCTCCTGTTCTTAACTATGAGGAGCGTGGCTACTCTGAGTCCCTCCCCTGAGGGTCCCATGCTAGTGTCTGACCCCTGAAGGCCTCACCATTGGCGGCCATTTTCAAATCCTTCCTTTCTGGATTCCTTGGTCCCTAGGTCACACGCTCAGGGCTTTGCTTTACGTACAGCCTGCTCCTAGCCAGGGCTTCACGGACGAGCGAAAGCCAGGGTGGCATCAATGAAGCATGATGGGTCTCATGGGAGAGTTTGTCTCTTAACACACTTGCTCTGTGACGGGCAGCACCTCTGGCTTTCCTCTGAGCGCTGGGCTCCTGTGCTGGGCTTGGAGGGGGGCTGTGGATGCGGGTGGGGCGGGCTGAAGGCATTCTTGGGGTTGCTGTCTTCAAACTCATCGTTCCCCCTGGGAACAAGGGCTGTGTCTGCATCAGTGCGGGTTCGGGAAAGTGCATAGGGCTTTCTGGAGGAGGTGTGTGCACAGGCCTGGGAGAAGGAGCTGTTTCACCCACGGTCCCAAACTGGTCTGATCTGAAACAAAGATTTCAGACCAGGAATAAGTGAGGCAAATCCAGGGGCATGGCGAAGGAGAATATTTAAGTACTCAAGAGGTTGGGGTGGGGAGGAGGGAGGTTGGCTTGGTGGTAGGGGAAACAGGCTCAGTTTCCAACTGCTTTGAATGGGTCAGAGAGTAATGGACAGGGAAGAAACGTCTTGGACCTGACCAAGTGTTGTGCCAGAACCACCAAAGGAAGACACTAGAGAGTGGACAGAGAGTGGCCCTGGGGGCGGGAGACTCTTAGAGCGCAAGGCTGGCCCAACCTGATTAAGAGCCTCCTTTGCTTCTCTGCAGTCATCGTCCTGCCTCATGTGTCAGTTGAGGCTGGCGGGGCCAGGCGGTTTCAACACTCTGCCTGCGGATTCCTCTGTGCTCGGCGTGGAGTGCAGACTGCTGTCTAAGACACATTTCTTCCCCGGGCACCACCACGCAAGGGCCTCCTCTTCGCTGGACAAATGATCAGTCCCCAAACTAGGCTCCTGTTCAGACTCGCTCCCAGAGGTTAAAGGCTAGTTATTAAGGCAGTTTAAGAAATGGACATTCCACTTGCTCCTCGGATCCTTCCTGTGTCTGCTAGTTCCAAGGCTGCAGAGAGGGTGGAAGGGGTGGTGGAGGTGCAGGGAGACAGCTGGCCCTCTCCTGTCAGGCTCGGTTTTTTCCCCGGACGACCTTCCACTCGGCACCCTTCCACCCTCACCACCTTTCTTTGGAAAAGGCCTCAGTCTGCACGAGATCGCCAGGGTGCTCGGTGATGCACGCGCCGTTGAGGTCACCCAGTTTATTGTCCGGCAGGTCCTCAGGTTTGGTGCAGAGTTTTAGGGCACGGGAGATGAACACGTCCAGGTCGAACTGGGGGCTGGCGCCCCCGTCGATGGGAGCCTGGCGGCCCGGGGGGGAGGCAGACAGGCGGTGCTCCGACCCATCGGGCGGCGGGCTGGCGCGCTCCGGGCCACCCTGAGTGCTCTTCACCCACTGCGCGATCTCGAGGAAGAGGCTGGCTGGCTCCTCCTCACGCGCACCGGGGTCCGCTGCCACCGCGGCAGTAGGGGGCGCGCCGGCCGCCTGCTTCCAGTGTGACAGGTCCAGGATGAGCTTGGGCTCCGAGTAGTGGTGCGGCTTGTTGTCGCGCCACAGCAGCTTGTCCAGGTAGGAAGGCGACCCCACCTTGTAGTCGCAGGAGCGACCGTAGTCGGCCTCGAAGGCGCGTTCCATGGACGAGTGTGACTGCTCCAGGAAGCGCTCGGAGCTGCTCTGCGAGTCCTTGCGCGGGTCCACTTGCACGTCCTCGGCCAGGGGGGCGGAGCCCGCGCGCGGGTCGCGCTGCACCTCGCTCGTGTCCTGGCACCGATCGGGTCGCCACTCTACATCCGATGACAGGCTCACGGGGTACCTGCAAGGTACAGATGTAAGGGAGGTGGACTCCCAGGCTGGATGGCTAAGCCCCCTGGCCCCTGTCTGCCGCCCAAAGACCGCGCTTCCCCTTCCTTCCCAGACCCTTCCACCTTGTGGGTGATGGGACAAGGTTATGGTGAGCTCCCAGGACTCAGAAGGACTGTGTCTGAATTAGCACTGTGTCATTTAGCGTCCAATCAATACTCCAAAACATATTTCTTGTGCTCCTACTCTGTGCCAGCACTGTTCCAGGCATTACCCTACACAGCAATGAACTAAGCAACAGATGGAACTTGCATTCTAAGGAGCACCTGTGCAATACTCCTCAAACTTTGATGTCACAATGATGGGGGATCTTGCTAAAACGGGGCTCTTGCTAAAGTGCAGATCTTGAGCCAGGCGATCTGAGATGGGGTGCGGAGTTTTGCTTTTCTAACAGGTTCACAGGGGATGTGATGCTGCTTGTCCTTCACCCACATTTTGGGTAGCAAGGCTTCCATGAATGCTTCTCAGCCCTGACTCAGATTAGAATCACCTGGAGGAGTTAAAAATAAAACTCCGAGCCTGGCCCACAACCAACTCTGATTCAATATCTCTAAGGTGGCGCCCCAGGTCTGAGGTGCGAGAGAGATCTTCAGCAGAGGACAAAGATTCTTGGAAGCCTGCCTTCTGTCTACTGCCCTGTAGCACCGGGAGATGAAGTCTGCTGGTCAAGAGCAAACGAAGGGCAGGTGGGCAGCTGACAACTCAGACTGAGCCCTCCCTTCCTGGGCCGGGTACTCTGCAGAGCCAGTGACAGGGCCACAGGGAGCACAGAGCAGCCAGCAGCCAGCTGCTTCCCGAACAGAGGCCCAGTACTCACACAGGAAAAACCACCACAGTGAGGACAGGCAGGTAGCTGTGTGAAGGGTAGCTTTGCGGTGCCAGTTTGTGAGGCAGGGACTGCCTGTTGGCTCAGTGCAGGAAGCACTGCTAGAGGGGGACCCTGTCTCCTCCCAGGAGGGTCCTTGAGACAGCACAGCCCTGAACCTCGGGCTGCCACACGTCATCTTGACAGCAGCAACTGTGTGCATTCATAGTGTAGCTAAGGACACTGGTGTCCAAAGGTTGAGTTTTCCCAGAGCAGCAGAGGTACGTCATCATCTCTGTTATGACAGGAACAGGTGTGATGGGGAAGGCCGGGGCAGAGGTGTGCCAGGGTGGGTAGTAGAGTTGATGGTAGAACCCCGACATGGTTTTTCCCAGCTCCTTAGAATGCCACAGTCATGGAAAGTACAGGAAGGACATTGCTGAGCCAATGCTCTGTACCCCCAAAATGCTGCAGAACGAAGGGGGAGAGCCCGCTGGGATAACAGTCGAGAGCGGGTGTAGCAAGGAGGACAGAAGAGTCTCATTAATCTCTATTTGCTGACAACTCTTAATAACAACAACCGACAACAAGCTAACAAACCTGTCCAAAAATAGCCACAATGCACTGGCTCTTCTACTTCGGTGCTTCATTAATCTGAAACCCGTCATCTGTCAAATGACTGAACAAGAAAAACTGTTCATCTGTCACTTACGTAACTAGCTGTCACATGCTCCCAACAGCGAGCCTCCCACTTAGCTCCCTTTGAACCCTAGTTGCTAAGCCCTTGACTCCTACTTCTAAACCGAGCAGCTATCAGCATTCCCTCCCAGGATTAGCAGATGGTGATATCCAAATGTTTAGCTGTCTGATCTGAGGACGCCAAAGGTACCAAAACACGTGCCCACACAGATATTGCTCAAAAATATATCTTCCATCCAACTCTGATTCACTAGTAGTAACTTCCAGGGATACTGTTGAGGAGGATTCTGTGGTTAAGCCCAGTTTAGCAGAAAAGAGTCCTCTGGTTGCTTAGCTGTGTCTGACCTGGGAACAGTTTGGGGGAGGATCCACATGGTGAGCTGTGTGACCCAACGCCCATCTCTAATCTCTCTGAACTGCAGTGTCCTCATGTGAGTGGCAGCATAACAACAGCCATAGAAACCGCAATAATGATTTCTCCTGTATAATGGCACTCTCGGGAGGTAGAAATGATGAGAACCACAGAAAAGTATTGTGTGGCGGTACATTTTATATTGTCTTCTTGCTTTGCGTTTACTTTGCTGCAGTTTACTTTTCAAGGACGAATTCCCAGTCTGCAAGAACAGAGCTCCCACAGTGGGCCCATTAAACATTTGCCTGGTATTGCATCAAGTCTGTGTTCAGCACACTTACATGGGGAGGAAAACTGGTGGAGGCTGGATCACACCAAGACCAACAAGTGCAAGACATGGCTTGGGGAGCGGGGGGCAGAAGAGAGGAAGGGAGGAAGCTGAGTTGTGGAACATGCTCAGAGACAGAGGGGAAAGGACATGGGGGATCCGAGACAGAACTGATGTGGGAGGATGGGCACACAGGCTCAGACCAACCGCTGAGGCCCAAGCACCGCTGGGAGCTCACCTGTCCCAGTTGGAGAGCTGGCTCTGGTTGGCAGCCATCAGCAGGATGTCATCAATCTCATCCTCGATGCGGAAGGGGTGCTGTGAGGTGGGCTCATCCTCAGGACAGGAGTAAGGGCTCATGTAGGGATGCTGCAGTGCCATCTCAGCTGTCAGGCGATCCATGGGGTTAAAGGTCAGAATCTTTTCCAGAAAGTCGATGGCTGTGGGGCACAGAGCAGATAAGGTCACTTGTTGCCCCTGCCAAGCTAAGAATGCATCCCCCTGCATGGTGACTTTTCCACCTGACAAAGGGGTCATAGCCACTTCTCTCTCTTAACCCTCACAGCAGTCCAGTGCTGAATGCAGCCCTGAGACTGCTGTCTGACTTTGCAAGTAAACAGAGGCCCAGAGGGGTAAGTGACGTGCTAAGGTCACTGCGGTTACTCTGTTGTACACTAGGTACAAGGTTTCTCCAGAACAAGGGTTGGGGTGTAGATGGTTTATGTGGCAGCGACCCCAGGAAGCACAGGTATGGGGGAGGGGAAAAAGTCAACAGAAAGCATGCCAATGAGCTGGTTCTTCCTATGGGCACCTGGGTTTTCGTTCCAGTGGGACTCCCTTGCGGGGGTTCCATGGTGGGGGAGCTGAGACGTCTCTACACCATTCAACTCTGCTCCTCATAGGTGCTGGCAGTAAAAAGACTGGGTGGGACCCACCTGGAGATGAGGAGGTAGGGCAGGTCTGAAAGCCCAGAGCTCTTTCTACCATCCCTTGTCCCAGAAGGTTTGAGAAAGGCCGGCAGGCTTGTTATTCAAAATATTTATCCAACAGCCTGTACTACCTGCTATGTGGGGCAGTAACTCTTGTGGCTGGACCAACGGGCAGTCCTGGGCAGCTAGAACCACAGGCCAGGAAGGGACAACTGGAGACTTTGGGCAGTGGCTGTGTGCCAGCCGACAGGAAAGCGTGTCAAGACTCAGGCAGCCAGGGGGTGCTGTGGGTATGTGCCAGCTGGACATTGGTTCTGCGCACAGGCACTGGACCTTTTATCCTGAGCAGCAGTGGGTTGTTTTTTACTTTGGCCCTGGGTTTTCTCAGGGCAAGGTCCAGCCTGGGGGGTTGTATTACTTCTCAGTACAGGGGTTTCTCTTTTAAATCCTGACTTGACTAATAATGTACAGCCTATGTGGTGGGGGAGCTGACTTATCTCCTTGGGACACTCGGGTGGAGCTCAGCCTGAACCAGTTCCCTGCCCCTCACAACGCCCTGGATCTCTTTGCAGAAAAATTCGTCAATGATTTAAGCAATCAATAGATTCTGAAGGTTAGTGCCTCCCAGGAGGACACAGCGATGCTTCATAATCCTAGACTGAAAGATCAGTTGAGTAGAGTTACTCTGATCATCCCCCAAAGCTCCAGGGCTTAGAGGGTGTTTCTGAGCTGCACACCTGAAAGAGAATCAATCTCCCAGATCCCTAGGACTAGAAAAACAATCGGCACAGTGATGTGGACAGATCTCTGCCACGGCTGCCCAAGTCTTTTCCTCTTTGGGCCCAGCTCCCCCACCCCACCACGCCCACCCCATGTCAATCCCACCTATTACAAACTGTTGACAAATAAATGAGTGCATTAGAGCTCTAACCATTGGCATCACTGGCATCATCATCCTTATTAAAAATGACCCAGTGAACCTTGACATTGGGAAGAACCAATGCTGGGGGCCACTGCAGGTGACCAGATCTTCTGGGAAACCCAGGATATAAAAAGTCTTTCCTAATATTAAACCTAAACCTGCTCCCCCTTAGCCTCTACCCCTAAGCCAAGCTCCGCCTTCTATAGCCCCCCACATCAGCCTGTTCGCTCTTCCTCATCATGCCCCTCTCGTGTCTCAAGCAGGAGTCATGTCCCTTGTCTGCCTGGCATCCAACACCTTGCAGCCAGCCTTGTACTTAGATGTGACCTTGTGACTGGGGCAGATGAAAGTGACATGTGTCACCTACTTCCAGGCCTGACCCATAAAATCCTGCTGCAAGTCTCTGCTCTCTCCCCCTGGCTTTGGTTGGCAGTTGGAACCCAGGGGGACCCTGAAAGCTATGTGTTGAAAATGGCAGCCCTTATGATGACCTAGACTCCCCCACTGCCTGGCCTTGAGAAGGGAGTAGACTGCTAGTGCGGTGAGCCTGGAGATCTTGAAGTTTACCTGCTACAGTACCAGCTGTATCTTAACTCAAAAAATCATCTTATACCCTGTTGTGCAACCACCCTAAGCCAGGTAGGTTCACTGTTGGTCCTCAGAGATGAAAAGATAATTTTAGAGGCTTTTATGGGCCTTTAGTGCTGAATCAGGAAACTGACCAGTCAGGGAGAGTTGCTCCAGCAACTTGAGCCCCCTATTCTCAGAGGAACACCACCATTTGAGCGCTCACTTCTGGGCACAGGTATGCACGCTTACACATGCACACGCATGCTCTCTGGGCCAGATGTCCATAATCAAAGGCATGTGGGCCCTGTACCCACATCTCTCAGCCCTGGTATCCACAAAACGCAGGAGGCACTCAAGGCCGCAGGTGGTATCTGTGGTGACTGATTCACTTCATTTACTCTACGTGCTCCCTAAGCCCCAAGTCCTTCTCTCTGGGCTCAACTTCCTCAGTTGTTTGTAAGACATTTCTAATACAGTGAGGCTTCTGTATACCCTCATCACCTTCCTGTGGCCCAGTGGATTCCATGCTGGATTCCTCAGGGCTTCTGGAAGGCCTTGGAGTCAGAGGTCTGGGACAGTCACTTCATAGTCTCCACTGCAAGGTGGGGCCACATGACCAAGTTCTGGCCAACAGGGAGTAGAATGAAATGCCAAAATTCTCCCTCAAGACCTTAAGGGCAAGAAGCCCTGCCCTCCTTCCTCACCTTCCTCCAGGGGGTGGGGACAACACCTAAGATATTGTGCAGAACAGACAGAAGGGGCTTGACACCCTACACGACTTTGTAGAGCAGGCCCACCATTCACAGAGAACTGTCTGCTTGGGGATGGTTAGATGAGCAAGAAAGAAATGTCTTGACTTCTTTTTTATATAATAACCTGATTGGAGCCATTGAAAATTTGGCTGAACCTGTATCTACCTCATGGAGGTATTTCCTAAGGGAGCCTCTGGTATTTCCTGGGGAGCAAGTACCGCCTAAGATGATGGAGCAACTGTCCTAGGCCAAGGTTACAAGTTCTGCTTTATTTGCTCCCACAAGGACATGTGTCATTACACCTATTATATAGCTAAGGAAACCGAGAGGCAGACAGGCAGGAATGGGAACTGAACCCAAGTCTGGCTTTCCACTGATAATGCTCACATTCTCTATTCATACCATGCCTTCCCAGGGGGAAGAGTAAAGGAAAAGGAAGGGAGACAGGGAGGAAAAGGATAAGGAAAAGGAAGCAAAATGGGGTGGGGGGGGGAAGGCTATGGGCGGGTCAATAAAGATAGCTTTGAGGGTTATCTGATGGGCAGACTCCAGAAGCCTAGAAGGAACCAGGGCAAATGCCTACAGCAGACAGGGGAGGCTCAGCTTCGGTGCTGAGGGACAGTGCCCAGTGCTCCTTTGGAAAGGAGATGGCCTGAGGAGGTTGCTGCCCCCTTCCCCGCACAGTGAGGCGAAGCCAAAGTCCAGCTCTGGACGCTAGCCTGGCTGGCAGGCTCAGGTACCTTCGCTGTTCACTTCGGGGAGCAGCTTGCGCAGTGGCCTCTTCACCTCCCAGGTGCTGCTGATGAAGGACGGCATCACTCTGAGTAGCTCGTCCTTGTCCTCCTCCCGGATCACTGGGATGGTCTCCAGGATGAGCTGCATCTGCTCCAGCTCGTGAGCCCCTGGGGAGGCAAGCACCAGATGGTCAGTGTGTTGCCCAGTGCCTGGGTGCACGCAGGTCAGAGAGTAGCCTGGGAAGAGTGACCAAGAGCACATGTCAGGCTGGGAGCAAGGGGATCTGGGGTCTGGTCACTTGGCCATTAACTTGGTGTGTAGTCAACTGGGCCGACTGCTTGTCGTCTCTGGGGCCTGGCTTTGTCAATGTCTCCACTGCAGGACTGGGCTAGTCTGATTTAGACTAAAGTGCTCAGAGCCCTTCCAAGCGCTCCTTTCCATTTTGCTCCTCTGCACGTTCCTTACCAGGCTGGGGTGGGAGTGTTTCGAAGGGTAAGAAGGAGCCTGACTTTGCGATTACAATGAAGAGGGAGAAAAATCAGGACTAACAAGTTGGGTTTGTGATGTGTCTTGAGCAGGTTGCTCTGTGCTCCTTCTGGCGGAGGAGGGAGAGATGCCAGATCCGTGTGAGGAGTGTGGCAGCCCAGTGTGGAGTGGAGCATTCATTCACTCACTCATGCACTCAACAAAATAACCAGTCACTGGGCAGCATCTCCGTGCCAAGGACAGAGCGGCAGGCTGGGTACTAGTACCAGTCTTGCCCTGCTGGTCTCAGTCAGGTCCATCTCCTTGCTGACCCTCTCTGACCTCCTGGCTTTCCTAATGTTAGTCCATCTTCCCTTTGTGCTCGAGTAGCCTCTGCAGTTAACGTTACCAGGCAGAGCCCTCATCTTGCGTCCGGAAGGCCCCTGACTCATCCAGCTACACCGACTGCTCTCTTACCACTGATGCCCATCATCTCTTGTCTTCAGAATGTGGCACTTTTGTACCCCCTCTTGGGGGGCAGCCCCACTAGGCACCTGCTGCATCAAAGTCTGCTCTGGAGGAGCCTCTTTCACCTCTTCTTGCAGTGGACCCATGCAGGGCCAGTTCTAGGACTCTGGGAGGCTCCTGTAAGGTCCTTCTTCCAAGTGAGCACAGGACTGGCCCAGTTGAGATAGAGGGGAGGGGCTGAAATGGTGGGGCCTGCATGTTTTCTTTTCTTCCTTTTTTTTTTTAGACTAAGTCTCACTATGTTGCCCAGGGTAGTCCTGATACCACAGACTCAAGCAATCCCCAGCCTCAGTCTCCCAGGTAGCTGGGATTACAAGTGCTTGCCACCGTGCCTGGCTGCTTTTTTGAGAAACAGGTCTTGCTGTGTTGCCCAGGGTAGTCTTGAATCCATGAATTCAAGCAATCCCTGTCCTCTTGCCTCCCAGCTCTTGGATTATAGGCTCGTGCCACCATGCCCAGCTAAGGGGTCTGCACGTTTTCACTGGTCAATGTGTTTGAATGCAAGGGGTGATTTGATTTCGGGTTCTGTGCTCCAAGTGCTACTTTTATACTCTCTGGCATTTTGCAAGAGATGATAATAAAGTCCAAGGGGTGCTATGAAAGCGAGAGATAAGCATGCTTCATGGTTAGCCTGCACATTGCATTTAGCTCTCCCCTTTCACAGCACATCAGGAAAGGAAGATGGCACGAATGCAACTTACCTGCAAAGAGCATCCTCCCTGTGAGCATCTCTGCCAGGATGCAGCCAGCTGCCCACATGTCGATGGCTTTGGTGTAGTTGTTTGGGGAGAGGAGCAGGCGTGGTGAGCGGTACCACTTTGTCACCAGTCCTTCAGACAGATAGCCCTGGAAGACAAAACCTCTGGCTCAAATGATCGGCCATCTGTAGGGACCCTCCCTCTCAGGCCTATGCACATGGCGACAGAGTCCCTTCAGGACCCATTTCCTCTCCATCCTCACCCATGATCATGCAGAAGCCTATGGAGTTCTGGTTAGGGAGGCTAGTTTATGGAGCTCAAAGGCTTTGGGGGAGGGACGGGACTGCAGAGGAGGAGTCCTGTGAGGTCTGGGGATTCTGTATAGAAAGGGATCTGAATTTTAGAAGGAATGCTTTCCCACTGGACTAGATGTAAGTAAGAAGATGGGTAACTAAGAATCATACTCAAGTTCATTACCCCCATTCACAAAGTAATAATGAGATGCTGGAATTGCACTTATCCAGTGACTGAATTCAGAAAATAGCTGTATATTTGAAATCTAGCCAGGTACATAGGTGCTGGGAGGTGGATGAATGCCCCTCAATGTCTGGCACCAAGCCTACGCTAAGAACAGATCAGGCTGGCATCATACTGAGCTCAGGAGACAGGAAGCAGTCCTAAATCACGGAGTGGGCAGTTTTGGTTGGCCCAGAGGATTCTTTTGGGATCAATGCTCTCACTGATTCCAGCCACCGCTCAATGAGCTGTGCTGTGGGACAGAATCCCTCGCTGCAGGATATAGTGATGACACTGGTATTTTAGCACAGAAAGGAAAATAGAGTCAGGCAAATTAGAAATTATTCTCTATGTAGTTCAGAAAGTTGGAAAACATCCAGTGGGGATATTGGAATTCTAAAGTGAGAAAATAGACCCAAAGTGAGACAATAAAGACTAAAGGGATCCTCCCTAGAGATTCTCAGGAGGACCATGTTACTTGCTGATGTAGTTCCCTGTATGGCATCTTTTTGTTGATGTAAAAGTAACACAGACCCAGGTTAAAATATGAAAAGTTAAGAAACCCTACTAGGAGTTTCTGATCAATTAATATAAAATCTCTTCATTTGTTGAACAAGGATTTTTTTTTTTGAGACTAGTTCTCAGTATTTTTGCCTGTGAAGCTGCAGGCTCACGTTGCCCAGGGTACCACAGACTCAAGCAATCCCCAGCCTCAGCTTCCCAGGTAGCTGGGATGACAGGTGTGCACCACCACGCCCAGCTATATTTTTTTGGAACTAGGTCTCACTATGTGCCCTCAGTGGGACTCGAACCACAATCCCTGGTGCCGGCTGCGGCTTCCTAGGCTGCCTAGGCTGCCTACTTACAGGCATGCACCACCATGCCCAGCCTTGAACAAGGATTTATTACTTGTTAAAACCTCTGAGCACCCTGAATTTTAACAGCAGGCTTCTCTCCTCTGTGACACATATTTCTTCAGAATGCTGGAAGGATGGAGGGATGGAGGAAAACACGCCTTAGCTGGAAATGACCACAGCATGCCCATTCCCTGGCTTCAAGGTTCCAAATAAAAAGAACGCATCACAATGTTTGAAATGTCCTCTGCTCCTCTCTTTCCTTTGGCTCATGTACATTCCACAATGGCTAGTCTCACACTCACTGCCCTGCCTGGCTAACTCACATTCAGGCCAGCTTCTTCTAGAAGCTTCCTGATGCTGGGATAAGGTTGGGTGCCCCTCCCAGGAGTTTCATCGTCCTGTTTTTGTCGCTGCTTCTTTACTTCTCTGACACATGCCCCCACCCCTAGGACTAGAGGGGGGTCCCCCATCCCCGAAGACATAGGGGCAGCAGCTGCCTATTGTTCCATGGTCATTTCTGCATAGCCTCGTCCCAAGCCCACACTCAAGAAGCATTTGATGAGTCCTGTTGATGAACAAATGAGCGAGGGAATTGGCGTGACTCACACAGTCTGAACCCCCTTCAAAATGCCATCTCTGTGGGGACCACAGATCCTCTTCCGTGACATACCTGGGTCTCCAGAGTCCAGGCGACCCTGGTGGGCGAGTTTACAAAAGTTGACAGCTGCTGATGCCTTGTTCCGAAAAGGATTGGCAAGTGCAATCAGTTTTTCAAAAGTCAGGTTATTAAGTGTAATAGAGTAAAATTCTTCCTTCTGAGCGCATCATTCTGAGTTTTGACAAAAGAGTGACACAACTACCATCAGAGTTAAGATGCATAACAATTCGATCATCTCACACAATTATCTCCTGGGGTCTTCCGGTCACCCCTCAACGGGTCCCTAGCAACGTTTTCTGTTCCTCTAGTTTTACCTTGCATAGAATGAGCTCGAAAAGGAGTCATAGTATGTAATTTTTGAGCTTGAATTCCTTCATCTGATATAACACATCTAGACCCATCCAGATGGTTCTATGAACAGTCGTTTTTTAGTTTATGTTTAATGCTAACAACTATGGAGAAGTGCACTTCTGGGAAGAAGGGAGATAAAGAACAGCATGGCTTTGTTTTGCAGTCAGAAGCTGAGCCTGTTAAAGGAAGACCGAAACAGAGCGGCAGGAGGGAAGGTGACTTGGGGGTGTTTCCTGACATATAAATGAGTGGTCTTCTATGGGCAGTACCTATGGTCTGCAGCATGTAGGTCTGTAGAGAAGTGGGGACATGAGGGGTTCCTTCTGAAGCACCTGCCCTAAAAGTTAAAGAAAGATGTCTGCCAGGCCACGGCTGTCACTGGGACAAAATGTGGGTTGGGCCGGGACTAGATCTGAGAAGGCTCACTCCTAGCTCCCCACTACTGCCAAAGAAAAGCCCTGGGCCTGCTGCTGGTATAAAATCGGGACATTTAAAGTCCAATTGGCTGTCGTCCTGTGCTCCTGTTGTTACTGGGTCAGTGTTGTGGTGGTGTTGGTGTTGTGTTCTTGGGGGTGCAGTGGTGGTGTTGCGCTGGTGGGGGTGTTAGTGTCGGTATTCGTGGGGTGTTGTTGGGGCTGGTGGCAGGATGACAGATTGGGAAGGGTGTTTATTCCCACTAAATGGCTGTTCTAGGTCATGGGGGGGGGGGCTCAGACAGGCTCACCATCTGTATCTGAAGTACGTGGCATGTATCCTGAGGCTCAATATGTCTATGGGATAAAATGAGGATGGTTATGATCTTCAAAGAGCAAGGAACAAGGTTAGAGCTAAAGCGTCCACTATGAAAAGATGATCATGTCAGTGGTTATGTAGGGCCTGTTCTGTGCTATGCACCGTGTTTGTATTTTGCATTAATTCAGCCAACCACCCTTCCATCAGCCTTTGGAGGCAGGCTCTTTGAGGGGTGGTGACGCATCTTGCCCTGGGTTCCAGGGCTGTAGTGGTGAAGGTTCTTTGGCCATAAGCTGACTGCCACAACCACTTCTATGACAGCATTGACAGCAAGCACTTGGGGAGAGGCAGGAAATGTGGATGGGAGATATTTTGTCCTGAGGTGGATCGGCAAAGGCTTCATGGAGGTGAGGTCTAAATTGGTCTTGGTGGATGGGGATGACTTAGGGAGCTGTGCTAGACAACATTCAAGGTGGAGGTGGTGATGGGGGGGGTCAGTGTGAGTGAAGTCAGGGGTAGGAAGATTTAGACTGTACTCAGGGGACAGAGATGTCTGGACCTGCAGACAGAGGGGACACGGGGAATAGGCCATGAGTCATTGGTCCCCAAGAACCTCCTGCATGAGAATTAGGGAAAGTATTCATGAGAAATGCAGATTCCCCAAAGCAACTGACTCGGGGTCCTCTGACCGGCATCTTGAAAGAGTTACACACTTGTACCCTCTCCCCACTTGAGATGCCCGGGAAGAGCAAAGGGAGTCTGGGGGGTTGCCAAGTGGGGAAGGAGTGACGGTGGGATTCCAGGTTGTGGAAGGACCACCTGCCTCTCTGGCTTTCTCCTTAACCAAGACAGGCCTTCACCTGTCATGAGGTCCCTGCTGATTCCTCCCGGTGGGGGGGGGTGTGCCTGGAGCAAGCTGGTTTCAGGCTCTGTGCTCCTGTCACTCCCTGACTGGAGAGGCTTGGGAGCTGGTCTAGCAGCAAAGACACTGCTGCTCTCTGGATTACAGGGGATTCGTGGGCTCAGGAGGCCTTAGTAAGGTTCACGGACAGCACGCTCCCTCCCCTTAGAAGGCGGTAGGAGTGCCCAGATGCATTTCTCTCCTAGGTAGGCGGTAGGAGGAACTAGGTCAAGGGAAGAAGAAGGCAGGCTAGGAGTTAGCCTTGGGCAGGAGTGGGGGCTGCTATGTAGATGCTGTGATTCTAGCGGAGGGGCAAGGAGCCCCCACTGCTGCACATGTCTTGGAATCGAAGGCATGCCGCACAAAGAAAGGGCAAGACGAGGGCGTTTTGTCTGGAGAATGTGGGCAGTGGGCTTATGAGAGCTGCCCGCGGATATGGGCAAAGCTGTCAGGAGTTAAGCTTGCTCTTCAAGGCTCTGGGACAGAAGAGAGCCAGAGCTGAGCCCCAATTCCAAGCACGTGATACTTGGTCACGCTTATTGCCTGCTCAACCTGCTCTTAGCTCATGTCATCCCCACAGCACCACCACGAGGTAGGAATCCTCATCATAGCACTTCGCAGTAAGGAAACAGGCACAGGAAGGGCTAGCAACCCACTCAGGCTTCACACAGACAGTAAGAGGCACAGCTGGGGTTCGGCACAGCTGGGGTTCAGCACAGCTGGGGTTCAGCACAGCTGGGATTCAGCACAGCTGGGGTTCAGCTCAGGCAGGGCAATCAGCACCTTGGTTCTGACATGAGGCTCAGCTGCCTTTCACCTGTAAGCCATCTCCAGTCACCAGGGCTGTCCCAAGAGAGGATGTTGCTTCTAGACAGGCAGACACATGCAAGCATAGACTGAACAACCTCATGGAAAGATGTGCTAACACCACACACCCACCCCACCCCCCCACTCCTGGAGGTGCCCCAGAACACAGCTTCTCCAATTCTGGCACGTACTCCAATGCTTGGGCACTGGGCTGATGTAACAGATTTCATTTCATCCAGGGAACAAGGTGATGCCAGCCTGCCTGAGACAACCTTTAATATCCGGCCCTGTCCTGAGGCTTTGTGATTCGCCTTGTTCACGGACCAGGTCACTTTCTCCAACGGAGCAGCAACCTGACCTATAACATGGGGCTAATTGTTCTTGTTACATACACTCATCAAAAGCTCATTTAGAAAAGAAACACCCTCCCAGAGGCCCAGTTTAAGCAGAAATATATGGCTTCCCTTGGCTGTCTTCGCCCTCTGAAGGTATAATTCCTATGTGCCAATATCTGTATCAGGCATTCTAGAAGCCTATTTAAAAAGAAATAACACCATAGCCACATAGCCTCTCTCATTGCTGACTCCAAACTCATTCTATTAAACTCATTTCCATGAAAATACACAGCAGGGAATCTCACAAGCTGAGGGAAGGAACACAGCCTTATAAGCCCAGCACACTCCATACTCTTTGGTAAGTCACAGCACATTCCATTTATGCAGCTGAAATATAAATGGTAAAGAAAGAGTACAGTTAAATCAGCTACACTGGATTTTCAGTAGCTTTTCAGATTCCCTGAATCTGAAAGACTGTTAACACTTTTTTTCTCAGGGTTGCCCCTTCCCTGTTCCAGCTCCATGTTCTGGGTTTTCCTGTGTAGTGAAACCCACCCTCTTTTCCCAGGTTCCATGGAAATCAACCAAAAGCTCCCTTAAGTTTCTACAGCCTGCAGATCCCAAGTGTTCATTCTAACTTTATTTATTTGTTTGTTTGTTTGTTTATTTATTTTTTTTTTTTTTGAGACTAGGTCTCGCTATATTGCCCGTGGAGCCACAGGCTCTCGTTGCCTGGGGTACCACGGACTCAAGCAATCCCCAGCCTCAGCTATTTTTTTGGAATTAGGTCTCGCTACGGGCCCCAGGCAGGACTCGAACCATGATCCCTAGCCCCGACCGCTTCATAGGCTGAAGCTTACAGGCATGAGCCACCATGCCCGGCCCCATTTTAACTTTACTTTAAAAAAATTATGATAGAATTGCTTTATAAAACATACATTGCTGTCATCCCTGGGTGCCCAGAGACACTGATTCTAGGACCCCCATGAGAATATTAATCCCTAAGTCCCTTATATAAAATGGCATAGTATTTGCATAAAATCTACACATCCTTGCAGCTTTAACCACTTCCAGATTACTTCTAACCTCTAATACAGTGTGCATGCTATGCAAATAGCTGTCACACTGCATTGCTTAGGTAATAATGCTAGGAAAAAAATGTCTGTGTTCAGCACAGAACAAGCCCCGTAGGCCTGACTGCACAGTATGGGTTTTCTCTGTGGTTGGTTGAATCTGCCCATGTGGGACCCATGGATCTGGTGGAATGGCTGTATTTTTAATTGTGGTAAAATATGCATAACATAAAATTCACATCTTAAGTATACAGTTGAGTAGCATGAAGTATATTGATGTGTGACCATCACCACATCCAGCTCCAGACTCTTGGCCTTGCCAGAGGAAGGGCATGCTCCCTGACCAAGTTCCCGGGATCCAGCTCCTCCCCCCCAGCAGCACTCTGCTTTCAGTCTCAATGAGTTTACCTACTCCAGGTTCCTTGTATAAGGGAGCCACAGAGGATACGTCCATCCACTGTGACTGGATCATTTCACTCAGCATAAATATGCTTCCTCTCTTTTAAAAAGCATGAAAATGGAAGTGATGAGATGGAGACTTTTTTTTTTTAATTAAAATACCTTCTTTCTTAAAAAGTGGTTATCTAGTTCACCTAGAACACACTTTCATAGATAAGAGCTTTGGATACTCTCCTAGTGGGACCCCAATTCAGAGCTCTGAATTTCTCCACAGCCCAAAGATATGGTGAAATGGCTTGTGAGAAGGGTCACCAGTCCTGATACCACCATCCTCGTCAGGACCTGGGGCTGGATGATTAGAGACATGAGGGAAGGCTGCCATCTCGGTTTCCCTATCTGCTTGTGCTGGTGGTCTCCAAGCTTCCCTCTGCGGGGCGCTAGAGCCCTGGATACAGCCCACAATCAACAACAATCTTTGCATGAAAGGCCCTGCTGGGCCAAAGTGATTTTTAATGGACTGCTCTGTGAGCAAGTGGCTCCTTTTAGGAAGATGCATTAACTGCCAGGACATAAATAGACATTTGTCTCACTGAGTTTGGCACCAAGAAATCTGGAGGCACCCTGGAGAGGCAGTTCTCAAAACTGCTACATGTCAGAAGCTGCTAGGGAACTTAAGTAAATCCCCTGCTCAGACTGCCTGTCTTACTATTACATCAGAATCTATGTGGGCAGGGGCCAGGCATTGGACATTTTTTAAGTCTCCCCACGTGAACCCAATATGCAGCCATATTGAGAACCAGTGTCCTAGAGATCTATGGTTCACCAGCTTTGAGAAGGTCTCCGATTAGTGCAGACTTCTAGTTCCAGCTCCACTCAAGACAAACTCCACTCAAGACTCAGGGGTCTTCCCGGAGACTGATTCATGGGAAATAAAAACTTACTGGAAAATAATAACAATAATAGCTGCCATTTGTTGAGAACTTATGATATGCCAGGCGCTGTGCCAACTGTTGTTTTATTATTAGTGCATTTAATTACCAGACGATCCCATGGAAAAAGCACGGAGAGGTGAACAACCTGACCAAAGACAAACTAGCTAATAACTAGCAGAACTGTGAGCAAAACAAAGTCCCTATAATCTAGGCCTGTGTGTTTTAGTAGGGAAGACAGCTAAAGATACTAATGCATAATATGTCTGATAGAGATAGCAAGTGGAATGAAAATAAAGAGGGAAAGAAGCAGGATTAATGGCTTGGGTGGGTGATCTGGGGGGCAGGGAGGGTGTTTCTGGGATAGGGAGGCAGCTGAACAGAGACCAGAGTGAACCAAGGGAGTGATCCCAGTGGCTGTGAGTGTGGGAGAAACATCAGGGAAGTTGATCTCTATGCCCCAGTCTTCCCTTTCTGCCCTCTACCTGTCCCTAAATGAGGCTACACTCATGTTTCTCCTCCCACAGAGCCAACCTTCACTCTGCTCCCACATTAACATCCAGGTATAAATGCCCGAGAATGTTTTCGAGGGGGAGGAACTAACGTTTGTTGACTACCCGTCATGCACAAGGAACTCTGCCAGCATCAGCTCAGCTGACATCATCACAACCCTGGAAGACAAGCATTTATTTTTCCATTTTCTATCTGGGGAAATTATTGCAGATCCCCCACCCCCACTCAGCCTGGCTTAGCTGGCAAGCCTTTGTGTTCCCGCACCCCCTCATCTCTAAATTTACAACTCGAGTAGGGGAGGCCGCACTGGTGGTTTGGTCTCTGTGGTGAGCTGGTAGGTGCTCACTTAAATGTGCTGAGCAAACGGAATAAAAAGCTTCAGTTAAAGAGATAACATGCTGTACTACAAGCAGCCTAAGCGGGTAGGTTTGCTGTTGGCTCTTGCAGCTAAAGAATATTAGAGCCCTCAGTGGATTTAATAGGCTTTCATACTCTCAGGGAACCAGGTACACAGGCACACCAGGTAGGAAGGCTGGGTCAACTATACAACAAGCAGGCAGACTAGGCAGCCGGGAGGCAGGCAAGTCCCATGAATCTTCATGCTCTTTCTTTGGGCTCTTTCTCTGGGCTCTCTCGAGTTCTCTTGGTGTTCTCTCCATGCTTTCCTCCCCAGGATGATGTCACCCTTTTCTGCCCTCCCTCGTAGGCCCAGGTGTGTCCACTTACTTATCAGCATGCCCACTGGGCCAGCTATGCACGATCACAGGGGAGGGTGCAGTACCACAGGTGCTGGTCATAGAGGCAAATAGAGGAAGGCTAAGAACCCTGATAATTCATTCACCCATGTGGCATTTCAGAAATGGTCACCACCAGTCAGAGGAGATTACTTGGAAGTTTGTTGGCCCTGGAAGAATCACAGGACACAGGACAAGTCACTGTGGTGAAGGAGCCCTTGGAACTAGGGTCTTCCTCAGGAGTGGGGTGTGACTTCAGAATCTATTTGGTGTTGCCTTGATGCTCCAGTGTAGTAACTGTAACCTCTGGTCTCCTAGGCAAGGGCAGCCAATATGGAGGTCAGGCCCGGTGCTCTGCGGCACCTCCTCCATCTCCGTTCCTCCAGAGACAAGAGAATATACATCCCAGAGTGTCTCTGAGTGACATGTGTAGTGACTACAAGTATTTGCCAGGTGCTGTCATGGACTTGGTGCCACCAGAACTTACCCTGTTCTTTCACATGATTACAGGGAGAGAGGTCAACTGAATGGGGCGGGGGCAGGGGAGGGTTGATGACAGGGTACCAATGTCACCAAGACCCCAGTCTCCAAAGTTCCTCTGCTCACACGCCATCCCCTAACCAGAGGACTAGAGTTCCACCTGCTCCAGTTCAGCTTGCAAAACATATCCAGAAGGAAAAGAGGAACTGCCTTAGAGTGTCCCCTTCTCAGAAGGTTCTGGGGGCACAAGTCACCATGTTGCTGAAGATGACTTAGTCAACAGACTAAGAGAAAAAAAAAAAAAATATATATATATATATATATAGGAGAGAGAGATGTCATCATCTTGCTTTTTCCCATCGATGCAGGGTCAGGTGTGACTTAGAAGGGTGTGGCAGGTTTTAGAGCTTCCAGGTGGCTTAATTATACAGATGGTAGTGGGAGGGGCTGGCACCAGGCCCAAGACAGCTTAGCCAAGGTGTCAGCATCTGCTCTCACTGCACGGAGCAGCTTTGCCGTCAAGGCTCAGAGTCTGGGAAAGAGGCATTGATCCCTGTGGGGCTCCCGCAGTGGGAAGACCTGGGCTATAAGCTGTAGGAAAAGGCTGCTTGCACAAAGTGGTCGAAGGAGCCTGCAACCCCTACTGCCTCTAAACTTGGCTGGCTGCCTGGCCTGGTGTCACAGTTGCCCCTAGAGTCACTGCTTTCATGAAATCCATTTTCCTGAAATAGGTTCCTATCCCAAAGATGCTAATGGGGGAGGTCAAGGTGAGTGAACAAACGCTGTTGGGACAGGTTGGTAGCCATCACCATGTTCATTCATACAGGCCCAGAGCCTCCTAGACCATGGTTTAGGATGTAACATTCTAACAGACTCCTTGGGAAACCCTGGGATGGTCACTGGTCACACAATTACCTGGAGGGACACAGTAACCTGTCTGTCACATGCTACCAGGCTGCCTGTCAGTGAGGCCCCTGCTGAAGCTGCCTTGTGTGAATAGAAACCTGGGCTTCCCCACTGATCTCTGAGCCCCCGAGGGCAGGGACATTGGACCTCAGGTGTCTTCTGGGGTCTGGAAGCTAGAAGAAGCTGAAGGTTGCAAAAGCCTTTAGCAAACCCAGTTACTCTCAATTTAGAGGATCTGGTCCAGAGTATAAGAAGTAGGGGTTTGGGGTGGGGGGGGAGGGGGGAGTAGGGGTCTGCCAAGGTAGGGAGGGTGGTAAGAAGCACTGAGGCTCCCCTCCCCACCAGACACAGGGTGCAAGAGGTGGAGGAGGGCTGCAGGCCTAGGGAGGAGAGTGACAGGCCCTGAGATGAGCTCCAGTCTCCCTCTAACACTATTTGATTGAGTCTAAACCCAGCCCTGGGTTCAGTAACCCTGTTCCACCTTCACGCTGAGAAAGGCCTTCTTCCTTTAGTGGCTAGACAGCCTTTCTAGATTACCAAGGAATCACAGCCTGAATCTTCTCTCTGAAAATGCTGCTCTTCCTAGAAAATCTGCAGGTCCCCTGTCCACATCCTGCATTAGAGGTGCCCGCATACTGAGAGGTTGCTCAGGTCGCCTGCACCTGGTCCCATTTCGGAGGCTTTGTTACCAGGCATTTCTTAAATGTTTCCAGTAGTGCCGGCTCTAGGTGGGGTCTCTGAGCAGAGGGCCTGTCTTTATGGAGCTTACAACCCAATTCCGGGAAGTGAGCTTGCTGTTTCTGCGCAAAGACAACCATCACACCAGGGCACAGCCACTCGGAGAAGAGCAAAGCAGAAAGGGGGCCAGTGTGGACTTTAGGGTGGGAGCACTTCTTAAAAATAATGAAATTACAAACACAAAATGAGGTATCAGAGTATTTTTTCTGAATTTGAAAACGGCAGCAAAACTTAAAAAGCTGCCCCAAACCCACAGACATCACAACATTCATAAATACAACATTCTTACTGATTAGCTGCTTGGCAAACTGCAGGTAGCAAACAAATAAACGCATTGCATTGTCCCTGATCTGCTCTTCTGTGATAATTTTGTAATAGAATGCGTCACAGAATTTAAAGCTAATTCAGTATTTGATAGAAAATTGAAAATATAACTCAGTCTTTCCTTTTTTTTTTTCTTGAGATTCGGTCTCACTACGTTGCCCAGGATACCACGGACTCAAGCAATCCCCAGCCTCAGCCTCCCAGATAGCTGGGATTACAGGCACCACCCCAGCACCTGGATGCTTTTTTCGGAGACCAGATCTCACTATGTTGCCCGGGGTAGCCTCAAACCCATGAACTCAAGCAATCCCAAACCTCTTGCCTCCCAGCGCTTGGACAACGGGCGCATGCCACCATGCCTGGCAGTCTTTCCTTTAATATGATTGATATTTTAGAAGTTTCTCTCACCTTCAAAACTAGTGACTAGATGGATGGTGGAGGATTATAGCTGCTTTGATGATGTGTGTGGTGAGTAACATACATCTGAAGAGGTGTAAACATGTACCCCTCAGTCACATATGCTGTTGTAATTCAGTACTACCTCAATAAGAAATAATTGAATAAAAATTAAAATATCAAAGATATTTTATAAAAACAAACACAAAAACAAAACTAGTAATTTGTAATGCCATAAAAATTTTCAAGATTACTGTCAAATTTTTGGAAAATCCTATGTAAGCATCTTTTCTATATGAGTTGCTAGTTCTGTGGGCATTTCTAGTTTTTTTATATGGTGACTAAATGTCTCTTCTTTCAATGGGTGATATTTATTAACCAGGTCATCCATGGTATCCTAGTTACAGTCACACACCATGAGTTGGACGGATTCTTTGTGTTTCTACTTCATTGGGCCAAGACTCCCTATGCATTGACTGGGTGGCCTGGGATTCCTAGAAGTCGTTTCTGTGGCGAGGTGACTGTCAATAATTAAACCGTGTAGAGAAATAAGCACAACCTATGTTTTATATCCCACTGGCCCCAAACTAAATGTACCCTTGACCCAACCTCCCTCAGTCAGATCTGTTAGATGCCAGGTCACACCAGCACCATCCAACATGAGGGTAAGAGTGGCGGGAGACACACCAGCATGGAGACATCACTTCCTGACTCTTTGCTCCCCAAACATCTCACTCTGCAATTATTACAAAAATCTGTGTGAACACACAGTTGGGCCCATCCAGCGACGTACAAGGGAGGGGCTCTGAGGTTAAGCTTCATGAGTGCCCAGGTCAATCAGACTCTCACCAAGAGTAAAGAAGGCCCATGAAGAGGAGGCCAGGGAGGTGACTAATCAGGATTTTCAAGTCAGGAATGCAGGCTTATATATTTCCTGGAATACATTCCAGGAAACTTGCTTGCCGTGAACCATAGCTGGGCCATCTTCATATGGGCTGAGACAAACTGTGAGGACAGCTGGTCACCCAGAGAGACCGTGAAGAGGCCTGGGGGGACTTGAATGCAGGAAAAGGTGACAGAGGAGACCATTTGAGGGAGGTTTCTTTCCCTCTTAACACAACCTCAAAGTGGCCTCTAACTTACATAGAAAATGGGGTCAGGGAGGAAGAATAAAGAGAGTTTTCAACATCTATGTTTCCACCTATGAATGCACTCATCGCACACTGCACATTGGGTACGCACCGCCCTGCTTCAGTTCGTGTTCTGTCTTTCTAGTTGGACCTTCTGCTCCCGACCAACAGGGAAATGTGATTACAGGAAGTCCTGACATGTACAATCACTCATCCATTCTGACTGATTGCTTAGTGACCAGCTGAAGGAAGGAAAGTGTAATTTCCCTCTTACAAGCCCCGGCAGAAATTCTACACATTCGGTAGTGTCTGGTGATGACGACAATGGTGACAGGTTTGTGCTGACATCTGGACGCCACTCTGCTGGTCTCGCATCGTGGGTGCAGAGTGAAGGCCAAGCAGAGCCAGATCTTTCTGGGATCAGTAGTCATCTCTATGGTGTAACTGAAACCACTCTAAGCAAATGACTCTCCCTGGGGGTCTGTTGTGGAGCCTGGTAGTCCCACAGTATTAGCCTCTAGAATAAATTTTAGGAATTAATACAATGCTAAAATACAAGCGGTCACAGTTAAAATGCAGGACACCTGTCATTCACTCAGGTTCACAGGTGGGGAGATACACACAGGGGTGCCGTGTGAAATAAGTTTGCTTGACTAGTTGAATATCACATAGGAGTTGGTCAATTGTCCCTCAGGAGGACTCTAATGGGGAAATGACTCTAGAGGTGAGGAGACAGGGCATGTCTGATAGTGGACAGGGATGGTAAAGGGCATCGATGGTCTGGGATGACCCGAGGACCCTGTTGCATGGGCAGGGGGTGGAGAGGCATGGAGAAGGGAGGCTGAGTGCTTTCTGTCTCAAATCAGCGTCCAGGCCCACCGGGGGTGGTCCTCAGAGAATAGGAATTCATACATCCTTGGGGGAAGTTATTCCCCCAAGGGGAAAACTCTCTGAAAGTTTTTCAGAGAGCAGAAGGTTTACTGTTTGCACATAGCCTTGTGGTTTTCTTTTGATTTTAATTATTTTGGCTAAAAATATTCTCCAAAATAATAAGGGTACCAGCTTCAAAATCCTCCCTCTCTCCCTCCCTCCCTCCCTCTCTCTCTCTGTCTCTTTTTTTTTTCTAAACAGCAGGATCTTTTTAACTTTTCCAGAGTCTCTTGTAGATAAATACTTAACCAGAGATGGGAAGTCACAACCGTGCTTTGGACCTCCCAAACATTCTTGCAGCAGCCCCAGGTCCCAAGTTTGAAAACAGTTGTGCTGGAAAGAGCACTGGACCTCAAGCCAGAAGAATGAAATGAATGAATGAAACCCAGACCCCCCGTCCCTAGATATCTAAGACTACGCAATTCTCTTAGCCATTCTAAGCCTCGGTCTCTTCATCCATAAAATGGGAGAAAATGGCAGTAGCCATACATCTCACACAGGATTACTATGAGGATCAAATAATAATCTAGTAGGATGAAATCAAATGCATGGAAAGCACAAGTAGACTTGAAAGCGTTCCCCATCCGAGATTCCGTGGTTGTTCACATTAAACACACAATTGGCTTCTTAAAATACACCAAATGTGCTCTAATCCCCTGATGGTCAAGATTTTGCACATCATGATTCTGGATCTTCACATACGACAGCTTCCAGAAACCCAAGGGAGGAAGGAATGCCGCTTGGACTTAGCGCTGTGGCTGCTAATTCTGATGTTGGCCTTTATTGCTCTCTGCCTTTTTACGTGTCAGACTACTGGCTGTCACTTCTCTCTGCGCTCTGGATGCCTGTTTAGTCCGTAGTTTGCTGCTTCAAATCCGTGGTGGATTTGACAACCAGATAATGAAACTATTAGAACCATTTGTCTGTGCTTGCATTCCCCTTGGGAGCTGCCTGGAACTCCACTCAGTGCTCTCCTCCTGCAGGAAAACAATGGGGTCCCTCCAGAGGCAGATTCCGGATCAAATTTGAGTTAAGTGAAACAGGTGTTCTTGCCCCAAATTCTCCAGCTCCAAGCTCCAGTCACTAATCCCTTTGTTACACTTTGTCACACATGCCCCAGCTCTGTTTCATCAAATGGTAAGAAGAAATCCTTGACGGTAGTGGGATATGCACTTTGCACTCTTTATCTTATCTTGTCCTCAGAACAAGCCTAAAGTAGATATTGTTATGTTCCGTTTACAGGGAAGAAAACTGAGCAAAGAGAGGGTAAATAACTTGCTGACACAATTTTTAAGGAGTCAAATCACAGCTTGTCCCTGGATTGTTCCTCTCCAGGGCTCTCTCTCTCCCCTGAGCTCTTAACAGTGAATTTAAGGTCCTCTAGGCATTGCTGTCTGATTCTGTCCTGCAAAAGGCACAGTGATCTGAACCAGAGATTTCATAGGTACCATTTAGCACATGAAAGGCAGTTATGCTCACCACTATACTGCCAACGCCACACAGTGCAACCCTATACAGCACATGGAAAACAAGTGATTTCCACTAGAGAAGCAGAAAAGGACCCACGAAGAGTGGTGAGTCCCTGCACTGAGACTTTGGGTGAGAATGCCCAGGACCTAGCCTACAGGCAAATGACAGTCAGGAAGTGTGCATACTGGAGCAACGGAAGGTTGATTGGAAAATACTGCCTCCACCTACTAACTGATCCCTGACAATTTCTTTTTCCTTTAACAACAAAAGTAAAAAACTTAAAAATACAACCACCACTATGTCTGTGTGGTTTTGAGTTAAAATTCATACTAAAGTGTAAATGACTGACATGACCTCTCTTTTTCAGATCCATAGAGGTTTTTGAGAGGAGGAAGTACCCAGGGGTGCTCCACTGGGTGTGAAAGAGAATGAGGTGATGGGTGACAGTACACTATGGATGGGAGTTCTAAGTCGAAGAAAGGAGTACAGAAAGAAGAGACTGATACTAGCCAAACTACCAGCTCTGTAGTTTTATTTAAAATTAGTCTGGTTCTAGACATTCTCATTCTTTCAAACCTTTGGAGCTGATCTCTTCACAAAGGACCAGACCCTGCTGGTAAAACCTGAGAATAATCAAAACCTATTTTGCAAAGAAATTCTTCAGGCTAAAGTATCTTTTTATATATGAATACTCTGACATAAGGCTGAATGGGTTTTGGAAAATTCCTCCACTTGAATACCACATGAGTATTTAACTGATAATGTGCATATGTAGGAAATTCTGTTGCATACAGAACAGCTTTTACACATAATAGGCTCCAGTACTTGTTAAGTTCTATGGCACTGGCCTCCATAATCCTTTTTTTCTTCCCTCAGACATAAAAAAAAGTCAAATTTTATGTAAGTACGAATTCTTTCTTTAGTTAAGTCAAACTCTTGCTCATTCCTCCTTCTTGCTCATTCCTAGAGATGCCTTTTTCTCTTGCCCATTTCATGTCCGGAGTTCTCATTTACCATCAAGGAAAGGTTTGTATCTTATTTTTCAACTGCAGATAGGGTACAGGATCACTTTTAAAAGTTCAGTCATGAAAGAAGTCATTCCTGGAGTCTCAGGATGCCTCAGCAGAAGGCCACTCTAATGATGGGAAACAGTCAAGGCAGAGGAAGCTGTAGAGCCATGAATGAAAGACCAGTTGGGGCTGGGTGAAACTTCTGGACCTCTAACTCAACTTAGAGAACAAGCCCTGCACCCCTCTCCTTCCGGCCTTGTGGAAAAGACATGGGGGGCAGGGTCTTGCCTCTTAGACTTCCCTGCTCAGAATCTGGGGTGTCATCCCTAGCTCCCCTCCCCCATCTCTCCTCTATTGTGCCAAAGTGAAATGGGAGGAACCAGCTTCCCCTCTCAGATGGTTCTGAGCAACCTTGCAAACAAACAACAAGGGGCAGGTTTCAGGAAAGTCTCACTGCATAGAGCAGAGGAGCCCTGAAAATCTGGGCCCACGATGGTTGGAAGAAAATCTCTCTCTGCTTAAAATACAGAGACTAAAAGGGAACTGCAGGCAGATCATTTGCAAGTCTTGGTTTTGTGGTGCCAACCAGTGTGTCCTTATTTAACTACCCGACAAACACAAAGTTGGGTAGATTTGGGGTGCTTCCATCAGGAACCTCCTCTAAGAAGAAAATTCATTGTTGGAAAAACAAGAAGAATGTTGAAAAGAATGTGAGATAGTTAAAGCTTCTTAGCTGTTAAGGGGTCTTTGGCTAAATGAGGGTTAGGCCGAAAAGACTTTTTTTGAACCCCTGTTACTGGAAATACAGCTAAAAGGTGCCCATTCAATTTCCTGCTTTGATACACAGCACTCAGGGAACAGAATTCAATCTTTGATGACTGAATGACTTCCTCAACTTCCAAGACTTTCTGAATTTTAGTTCATTATGGTGTAAGTTCACAGGCAGAAGCATACAGAAAACATGGAAGACATTTGGCACTTAGTTTATGGAATCAATTTGAAGTGAAACCCTAGTTTAGAATTTGTTCCTGAAAGCCAAATTCAACCCACATCTCAGACAAGTTGCTTTTTTGGACTGGGGCGGAGGGCCTCTGGGTAGTGAAGTGAGCTAGCCAGTTCCTATATGGCCCTCACTGCCTACGTCTCTGAGACACAGCTCTGTTTAGCTGAGCGTTCCCGTCAGCAGGGTTTTGCTAAGTGCTGCATGTTCTGTTCCTTCAGGAGATTCCACAAGTTCTGATGTGTGGACCCACAACGGGACTCACAGTGAGACTGCAGGCGTGTGTCACTGGGATGGGTCTTCTGAGGAAGGGGCCACACCAAGTACCATAAACCAGCACCACTCACTCAGGGAGATGACAGTGTTTAAAACTGCTGCTCTCGTGCCTGTAAGCTTCAGCCTATGAAGCGGCCGGGGCTAGGGATCGCAGTTCGAGTCCCGCCTGGGGCCCGTAGTGAGACCTAGTTCCAAAAAAATAGCTGGGCGTGGTGGTGTGCGCCTGTAATCCCAGCTACCTGGGAAGCTGAGGCTGGGGATTGCTTGAGTCCGTGATACCCCAGGCAACATGAGGCTGTGGTTCCACGGGCAAAAATAGTGAGACCTAATCTCAAAAAATAAACAAACAAACAAATAAATAAATAAAACTGCTGCTCTCCCTGTCTGATGGACTGTGACTAGAACCAGTGCTCCTTGAGGAGACCAAGGATGCAGGGTCGAGATACCATTCACACACCTATAGATTCACCGTCTGGGTGTGTCATCCTGTGTTTAGCATATGGCCAGGTTGTGAGCCATTATTACTATCCAATTACAGAACATTTCCATCACTTCAGCATGAACCCTCCAGTCCCTTGGAAGCCACATTCCATTTTACATCCCTTCCCACACCAGCCCAGCAGCACTAACTTATTTCCTGTTTCTATGACTGTGCCTATTTTATATATCACGTATAAACGTCATACTGTGTATGTGTCTCTTGCCTACTGGTTCTTTCTCTTGGCCGAGGTGTGTTTCTGGGGTTAGTTAAGTTTCCGGTGGGGAGTGATGGGAGGAGACAGTAGTGTGAGAAGTGAAGACTCGGGAAGGTATAAGGGACCCTGGAAGGTAGAAGACAGGAAAGGCAGGGGGGTTGAGGTAGGAACCAGAATTTCCTGTCCTGGCTCCATCTCTGCTCATGACGGGCCTGGGAAGGGTCACAAAGCTGCCCTGTCCTCCTAGTGTGGAGGCTGGGGTAGAACAAGCCAGTGGCCTACTTCACATCCTTCCTTCTCCTCACAGCTAAGGGAGTCCAGCTTTGCCTGCTGCTTCAGGTCCTGGAGGCGGGACTGGCTCTGCCTCTCATTAGCAGAGGGGCCTTAACCCTCATCCCTCAGGGGCTAACAAGCCAAGGCAATGATTAACCTGACCTCCTCCCTCAGGGGGTTGGTTTGAAGATTCAGAGTTATCACAGGTGGGAAAGAATCCAAAGGATACATTACTGTCAGTCCTACAACAGATATAACGCTGATATCATATCCACCAATACCAGCGTCCCCCAACGCCCCACCATGGAGTCAACCAGCTGCGCCTATGCTCTCAGCTCTCACTAGCTTCTGACCCACAAAATCTTTGTAAACTGGCTGCGGTCAGGTTGAGGGCACCAGGTGAGCACACAGCTAAGACAAAAGGCAAGACAAGCAACGGTACAAGTCAGTCCTCCTGGCCTCACATGCAGGATCCACCAGAATCCCCTCCCTACACAGTGATTCCTCAGACCCATGAAGCCAGGCCAGGAAGGTCCCTCGGTGCTCCCAGACTTCTCCCACACAGGGAAGAGCAGCTCCAGTTCCAAAGTAAAAGCACCAGGGAGTAAAATGGGAGAAAAATCCATCCTTGGGATTGGGTTGCAAGCAGCAGCAGCAGCACCAAAGAGAACATGGAATGTCTCCTCTTTTCCTGCTACCTCCGAAAATAAGAGAATGCATGATGGATGGTGGAGGGCAAACATGTTTTTGTGAAAGAGGAGAGAGGGGAGCCAGGATAAGATCATAGCGCAGCTGCAGGGCAAGACCCCCAAGCCAGGGGCAGCCTCTTGGTTACTGCTCTACATGTCTGGATGAGGAAGTTGCCTGGTCCCTGGAGGGTGGAGGGAAAGGACTGATGGGTGTGCACCACTGGTACCCATCAAAGTGGTCACTACTGATGCCATTTTTGATTGGTTCATCCCAAAGCTCACCAATTATTATATGTTTTGACTGTCACGCTTAGTGCGTAACATCATTACTAGAACTAGTCTTAGCCAAATGATGCAGAGACGTCAAAATCTAGGGGGGATGCGTTGGTGGCATAGCTGCCTTCCAACTATGCTCTCTAAGCATAGTACAGGGGCTCTCTAAGCTAGTATCCTTGGGTTAAACACACTCCCACAAGTCAGTGCTGCTCAATCAATCTGTTTTGACAAGTTGATGTAAATAAAGGTTTTCTGACTAATTCCCACCTGTCACTCTTTCCATCTGTATTTCAGAAGAGAAACCAATGCAGAGCCAATTGCCTCAAAATGTAGTTAGTGGGGAGTTTCAGTTATCTGAGAACTCAGGAACCTCCTCCAAGAGTAATAATCATACTTTTTAAAAGCTAATATTTACTGAGTGCTTCTCAGATGCCTGAAAGAGTGCTAAGTATTTCACACACTCCTCCCTCTGCCTATGAAGTAGAATCATGAGGAACTAAGCTGGCCCGAGGGGGTTAAGTAAGTTGCCCAGTCACCTGGTGCCCATCTCTGCTCACCTCCTGCAAGGAGAATTCCCCTATTCTGACTCTCAGAGGTACGGCACACCCAGGTGAGCTTGTCTGGGGGACCCACGGGGGCAGCAGCTGAGGCAGGGCTCTGCTCTGGGTGCGAAGGTGAGACATAGCCAGCAGGCACCGGGGACAGAGCGTGGCTGTGAGTCACTGTGTATGACCCCCAGGGCCAGGTGCTATGCATTTGATCCTTTCAGGAACCAGATGATTTGGCCTACCCTCTCTTTGCAAGAAACGAATTCTGAGGCTGGGCACAGTGGCTCGTGCCTGTAAGCTTCAGCCTATGAAGCGGCCAGGGCTAGGGATCGCGGTTCGAGTCCCACCTGGGGCTCGTAGCGAGACCTAGTTCCAAAAAAATAGCTGGGCGTGGTGGCGCACGCCTGTAATCCTAGCTACCTGGGAGGCTGGGGATTGCTGGAGTCTGTGGTACCCCGGGCAACAAGAGCCTGGGGTTCCACGGGCAAAAATAGCGAGACCTAGTAAAAAAAAAAAAACCAAAAAACAAACGCATTCTAGTTACTCTTTGGACAAAATGCTCCCAACCACTCATCTGAAAAAAGGTGACGATGATAAAACCAGACATGTGGGAATTATGGGAACCTAAAAAGGCAGAGAAGAAAGCACGTGTGGTCTGTCATTACCACTTTGGAGTTTTAATATCAGTGTGTCATTTCTCTTCTCCTTATTTTAAACCATTGTGATCGTGCCACCTATACAACTTTGCTTTTTAAACCAAATCATTATTACATAAACATTTTCTGTGTCATTGTAAATGCTTCAAAAACACCACTGAAAATAGTTGCATAACATCTGTTCAGAGGATGAACCATCGTTTACTTAACCGTGACCTAACCCCCAACACGGCTTTGTTAAGTTTAGATTTTCATGTATCAGGTTTTTACTAAGTAAAGTGGTGGTGTTTGCCAACATCTGAGTTTTGTGTATCTAGGAATTAAAGTGTCACGGCTGGTCATAGTTTGCATTGGGCCTTTTAACTTCAGGATGAGGTTTAAATTGTATTGTGGTAGAATGAAAGGATCACAGGCAATGCCCACAAATCTCAAAAAGAGAGTTGGCTGAATCTCTTAAGATGTCTCTGTAGGCCGGGCACGGTGGCTCATGCCTGTAAGCTTCAGCCTATGAAGCGGCCGGGGCAAGGGATCGCAGTTTGAGTCCCGCCTGGGGTCCGTAGCGAGACCTAGCTCCAAAAAAAAAATATATAGCTGGGCATGGTGGTGTGCGCCTGTAATCCCAGCTACCTGGGAAGCTGAGGCTGGGGGTTGCTTGAGTCTGTGGTACTCCAGGCAATGAGAGCCTGCGGTTCCACGGGCAAAAATAGTGAGACCTAGTCTCAAAAAAAAAAAAAAGATGTCTCTGTGGAGTATGTGGTTTTTGCATGCAGACTATATAATTATGGAAATTTGCAACAGGATGGACAGCAAAATTCAAAGAATGCCAGGGGAGGGTCAGTGACACGCTAGAAGGCAGTGTCTAGTGGCCATGAGGCTATGTCTTTTGCCTAATCCTACACGTTTTAAAATCAGTGATATTGGGGAAGTCCTCGGAGACAGGCTTATATTTATAAACCTTTAAGGGGTAAGATTATGTGACAGAAGGATCCGGAAAGAGCAAACTGGGTCAGAATAATTGCATGAAGTCAACTTGATGGAATCTATCAAAGTTAAATGTTTCTTTTTGGGGGCTTAAAAAAAAAATCAACCAAATAAATGCCAAATAGACAACAGTGAGCTTAACAGTTAACTGCTTAGAAGCTCAATAATTGCCAACAGTATGCTAAAGCTGCCCCTCAAAACCAGCACCAGCATGAACAGAGGGGAGACATCATGAAACTGGGTGGCCCTAATCCCCCCCCCCCTTCCAGGTTGTAGCATTTAACAAAGTACTCTGCTCCCATTGGCTGGTGGCAGTTTAAAAAGGAGTCAGGGAGAAGCTGCG